>WUQG02448769.1:0-13064 GCA_011317285.2 Androctonus mauritanicus | reverse complement strand
TAATGATGATAGGCAAATACAGTTATTTTGGCATAAAGAAAGAATCAATTGTAGTTTGTTTTTTGGATGCAATACTTCATTCGTAGATCAAACCTTCATATGCAAGTACTGTACACATCTTGTCATTACTAATGTTTTTTTGATCTTATGTAATGTTGTGCTACTTCCAATGTAACACAATGTTACATAATGTCAGTAGAAAGACTCTTGGGATCAGTTTTTGCTTTGGTTTTACTTTTGTATTCATTCTACTTTCTATTTCGTAAAATAATATAATGTATAATATAATAAATTGTTCCTTTGTCAAAAAGTTTAGCAAAGATTTCTTGGATTTTATGTATAAGTGCAACAAAATGACTCTTTAGGAATAAAAATAATAATGTACAAATGTGAAAATATATAAATGGAAAACATGCAAGTGGGATGATTTTACATGCAAAATCGAAAGAGTGTACAAAACACAACATATAAGTGCAAAAAACATAGAAATGAAAAATGTATAAACAGGGTTCTACCATAATTTAATATATCACAGTAAGTTTATTTTATCAAATAGTCATAAACTTCATTGTGAAATTTTTTAATAATGCAATATTTAAAAAAATATACAATCGTTATATTATTAAATATTGCATATTTATAGATCTATTTCATGTAATTGTATGTGAAGAATTCAAAAAATTTGTTTAATTATAAAATTCTTATTAATATAATTTTTACAAAAAATTTTTTAAAATTTATTGACAATTTATTATATTTAAATGAATATAAATTATATTGAAATCTTTAATCTTTACCATCATTTTATTGCTGAACTAATAAAGATATATTATTACTTCGCAAAATATATTTTATATAATTTAAAATATTATTTAATAAACTATCTATGAAACATTTGCATAAAATTCTATGAATAAATATTGGTTTATATTCAGAATAGAATTTTCCCTTTTCTTTATGGTCAGAACTAATGTATTGTATTTTGAAATACAGCAAAAATTTTAAATTAAGATTAAGAAACTGTATACACTGCCACATTTCTATTATTATTAACTTTTAGTAATTTTATTAATTAAATTGCAGGCTGCTCATCCCTGTTTATTTGTTTCTGATAGAACACTAAAGAAAATTTACCTATATCTGACATTTAATATTCTGTAATGGTTGAAACAAAATCAAACCACAAATTTTTTGCATCAAAAATGAAAAAAGTTCTTATAAACATAGGATCAAAAATCTTGCATTTTAAAAGAAATATGCACATTTTATAGTAGTATTTTTTTAAAGAACATAAAGGAAACATATTTAATTACTAAAATAAATTTAAAAAAACAATATTGACATCATAGTCCAAGATAGAAAAATAAGAAAATGATTAAACTACATAATCAATTTTGTTTTTTTAAATTAATTTTGTTGATTAAACATGTTTTTTTTACATTCTTTAAAATAGAACTACTATAAAATGTGCATATTTCTCTTAAATGCAGCACTTTTGGGCCTATGTTTATAAGAACTTTATTCATTATTTTAACGTAAGAAATTCATGGTTTGATTTTATTCCAACCACATTTAAATACTATATATAATTATATATTATATAGTGTTTAGAATTTAAATATAAGCTCAAATACATAAATGGATACAAATATAATAGAAAAAATTTATATCTGAAGAAACAAATAGAAGATAAAAAAAATTCTTTCTAAATTGATTATCTTTGTTATAATGATATTTTGAATGAATTATAAAAAGTAAATAACTAGAATAAACTAAGTATACTGTGCTTTATCAGTATAATATAGATACAAAGCCCATTAAGCACAGTACAAACAGTTTATTTCAGTATATTACTGAAATAAACTGTTTGTACTGTGCTTAATGGGCTTCGTATCTATATTATAGTAAATAACTATTTCAAATTTAGAATATGAAGTTTTTCTATTAATATAGAATATTTGAAAGCATTATCTTCATTCAAATTGAAATAAATTTTAATGAATTATCACAACCAGTACAAAAATATTAAATTTTTCATACTACATTAAAAATAAACATTACTATTTATATATTACTTCACTTTAAAAAAGTTCAGATATCCTAAGCATAGTTTAAAATTATAACTTTTATATACCACCCATAATCATGGCTATATCATAGGGATAGTGACTGTAACCATGGTAATTTAATATATTACATCACTGTGGTTATTGCAGTTGTTTGCATGTCCGATGTTGAATTTTTTTAAATGTTGTTTTGGAATTCCAAGTTCTTCTGTAGTATTTAAATATTTTTATATATAATCTTACTGATGATGGCTTATTAAAGCCAAAAGTGCTTCAAGTTTGTACTTGCAAACTGATTAAATGTTGTTTCTACCTGTTCTTGGCTTGTTTTTATAATTATTATATAGTAAACATTAAACTATTTTATAATATTCATAGTTTTTATTCGTATAATGAATTTCACTGCAATTTATAATAAACTATGAGACTCTCTCTACAACTTTTTATTATTATTTATTTATACAGTATTTTAAAGCATAGAGTTAAATTAAACATATATCTATTGGCATGTCAAAGCCTTATTTAGTTTAAGTAACAATTTTTCAAACCATAATCAAAATTTTGAGAAATAAATGGCATAGTAAGAGCAACAAGGCATTATCCCTTAGGCAATTAAAACATTTCTTTTTAAATATTGTTTTTTTTTCTATTAAATAGCTAAGATTTAAAATACATATGAAAATTTAATTTTTTAATATAATAAATTTAAATTCATGAATTTCTTGCATGTAATTTAATTTAATTTCAATAAAATAATTAAATAATTATTAGCAACAATAATTTGAAATAAATAACAATAATATTTAATAAAGTAAATTTAGATTAATGTGTTTCCATATTTTCATTGATAATTAAACCATAATTTCTATAATTTATGTTAAAAAAAAAAATTTTTCCAGTCTAAAACTGAATCTTTGGATTAATAACTTAATATTAAATCAATTAGGTTCAACCATTTCAACCAGCAAATTTTATTCTGGATAATTTATATTACGTAATTTGGCTATTGGATCAGATTAAGCTGAAAGCTATTATTCCCAAACAGGTTAATTCTATAGCTAAAAGCCTAGCAAATAATAATTTGGTTGGTTCAGTAAAAAAAAAAACTAAACAAAATTTAATTAGCTATCAAATAAACAAAAATATTCAATACTGTTAAATTCTATGTCTTCTTTTTATTAAAAACTTAATTCAATTCAAGCATTTATGGATTCTGATAAAAACTTTTTATTATACAAATCAGAAATGTTTTACGTTTTTTGATCCTCTTCAGCTGATTAAACCTAATTTATTTACAAAAATTAAATACTATAATCAACAATAACAGAAAAATTTTATCTGTTTACATTCTATGATTTAAAGGTATTTTTAAAATTTAATAATACAATATTCATATTATTGGCATTTAAAAATAGATGTGTGTTAAACATCATATTTTTTTTGCCATTTCCATGCATTACTAACAGCTGTCTGATATAGTTTATTTATGACCCTATGATCTTGTTTCATGCCATAAACTTTTTTATTCAGGCATTTTTCAATATTTCATATGACTTTTGCTTTATTCCACATTACTTCATAAGCAATCATTTGCTGGGAGAATGCTGTTTCTCCTGTCCCTTCCTTGGCATCTTTCTTTAAATTGTTCCATGTGCAAGCATAATACATAGAACACTCAAAATCTGTTTATAATAGTGAAAACGGAAGAAAGAGAGAAACTTTATAATGGGAATATTCTATAATAATTAGAAGTTAATATATAATTTTAGGTATTATGAACAATATGCATTTAATATTAAAAAATAAATAAATTTCATATATATACATACAGTATATTCAAATTGTCCATTATTTAATGATAAAGGAAAAATAAATTTGTTTATTTTAACCAAGAAATTATTAGAATATTTGTAATTTTAGTTTGATTCTAATATTGATTGACAATTAGCTAATATATAATAATGAAACAAATTTGAGACTTTTAAAATCGTTCAGACAGCATATTTAAAATAAAACATCTCTTCCAGATTGTGGATTAATTCCAGTTAATCTGAAACCCAGATAATCAGGAGTATACTATAAGAAAATGATATCCGTATGTTAAAATTTTTTTTTGAATTCTACAAAAAATAAACAAATCAAATGTATGTATTACAAAATATAAATATAGAAAAATATACTTATATGTATATTTTTTGTATTGAAATTTTATCTGAAAAAATAATTAACAACTGAAGAGGGTCAAAAGATCAACAATATTTTCACTTTTTATTTCTTTCTAATAAAAATGTTAATGAAGAAAACCTATATAATTAAGAATATAAATATAACCAGGTCATTTATCCCAACAATATTTTATAATGAGTAATTGAAACTTAATATTCTTAAATTGTAATGTAGAAAAATCAGTTTTTCCTCATTTTTTGAACATGACCAACTTGCTGATTTATTTATGACAGTGATAATTTATATGAATATTTACTTTCAACTGATGAAACTAGAACACTTAAATATAGATAATCTTCTACTTATGCAGTTATGTTTTGATAACCCTATCATAAGTAGAAGACTTGAAAAATTGTAAGTCAAATGGTAATAAAAATAGTAGTAATAATAGACAATAGAATACTAAAGCCTTCAAGATGGTAACAACATTCAAATTTGATCTCAGATCCTCCAAGGTAATAAAATAATCCAAAATTGAATCCGATCTCCAAGATGATACATGACTATTTTACTATATCATTGGCTGACTATAAATTTTTAATAAAACAAAAAGTATTTCTAGCCAATATGCTATGAAAATAGTGAAGTTCAGAATATTGTAAGAATAATCATAACATTGGATTATTATAAGTCAAATGGGTATAAGTAGGAGAGCATTTGTATTTCAAAACAAATTTAATTAGCAGATTGCTTATTTTGTATTTTTTATTTATTTTGTATTATTTTGTATTACTAGTGAAAAACAGCATCATACAGCAACAGGCAGCTTACATTGGAATGACAAACAGAATATTAGCCCAGAGACTGGATGAGCATAAAAAGGATATTGTTAATGGAAAGTTAACTACTGCTCTACTGATAGAAGCATACACCAATGACTTAAAAATACAATGGGAGGAGGCTAGGATAATTAGGCCGATCACTAGAAGGTCCCAAGCCCTAATGGGAGAAACAATGGAGATTCTAAGCAGGCAGGAACACAAGAGGCTCCTAAATTATTGGCCAGCTACTGAAATACCCATATCTTGGAGGTATCTATTAGAAGAGGCAAGGAAGACTCGTCAAAGAGCCCAAAAGAACTCTGGTGCCAACCTGATGAACGATTAAGAAGACGAAGGTCAGAGTGGATGATGGTAAGCTAGCCAGAAGCAGCAGCACGAAGGCCATTACACCCAAGATGAAATGCAGGTGACAAAGCTGGGCAATAATACACTATTTACACAAGGACATTCTATATTTATATCCTCTATAAATATTGTAAATATTTTTTTAGATAACCTTTTATGTATTTCACTATTAACTTAATATTTAATGTTTTGTTTATGTAATCTAAGTTGTTTATCTAGTGTAATTATGGTAACTTACCAATTTTTCTGGAATTGTGTATTTGATGTTTTTTTAATTTTTTCGTTTTTTGTTAATAAGCTTGTAGCCTATGATAGTGGATGTACACCGAAAATGTTTGCTACAAATAAAAGTTATTTAGATATATGACTGCTAAGGAATGCTAGTTTTTATTGTGCTAGTTTCTATGATAAATATGTCTGTCCATGTTAAAAAAAAACAAAATTAGAAACCCAAAGGTACAAATTTTGATATTAAATTAATAAAATTAGATATTATTATTTAAATATTATAATGATTAGACAATGTGGTTTTTTTTTTTTTGGATCATAGATTATAACTATATTTTATTTATCATAATCTAATTTTTAAAAAAAAATTTATAAAAATAATCATCATTTTGTTTAAACATAAATATCTAGAAACTGATATAATTTAATATTTATTTTGAATCAAAAATTGTTTAATAAAATAAAATCCTCAATCATTACTAACAAGAAAATTAAATTTATGGAAATACTTAATATTTCTATGTATTTTTTATACTTTATTCCAATTCATAGATATAGTCATATTAAAAAATCCTCTTAAAAAATTGCATATTTAATTCTTTTTTTTTAACAATAATGATGTAGACATATCTCACAGTTAGACAGTTTTGTTTCAGACCTCTGCTATAAAATAAATCACAGTCTTTTTTCATTTTCAAGTACATATAAAAGCCTAAAAATATATTTACACTATCATTCATTAAAAGCCAATAATGCTAAACCTAAAAAACTTGGCTGCATGATAAAGCATTCATTTACCATCTTGGAGGATCCAGATTTGATTCCAGATGTCACACCTCCAGTTTTTCAGAATTGAAAAATACAATATTAGTGAAGTGCTATAAAGCAATGTGCCATAAAGTAGCATATGCCTGTATATATAAAATCTAAACTAAAGAACATTTCCACCAACTGTAATGTTGTATTAGTATTTACAAATTTTATTGATTGACAAAGACAGAATATCTGTGTGATATTTAAAAGTATCATTATAGGTAGTTTTCAACTTCCCAATAGAATTGGTTTAAACCCTAAGACAACAACTCAATATCATCATAAGTTAGGAATAACTACATTTGTTAGTTACTTGCTAAAAATATTTATTATAGCACTATACAATATTGCAAAAATCTTAACGACCACAAAGCTAAAGGAACGTGAAACGAAATGGTTACTATAAGTACATCAAACCATTGTCTATAGATACATATACATGTAAACTGTATTGACCAATCACAGATATTATTGATTTCATTATAGTTATAAGTGATCATTAGTCAGTAAGATGATTTTAAAATTTGCAGAGCTGTTTCAATGCCATATGTTGTTTTTTTTTTACAAACTCATAGCTTCCATATTAGCAAGATTTATTTAAATGGCTACTGCAAGTTCAGATGTTGTCAAATTAAAGAATCTATTTCCAGTTATGTATATGTTAAATAACTACAATATATATATTACACACACATACACACCCATATATATATATACAGGATGTCCCAGAAAGAATGGATAAGCCTGAAATACCTCATAGTAGAGCTATTGGGGGCTCAAAATAAAATACAAAAAAAATATTTCCCAGGAAGTACCTAAGATATGTCACTTTTTTTAAAAATGTCGAATTTTTTCACACTACTTTACGTTTCTGTATACCACAGCTACAAATAAATGAAATCCATCAGTTTTTCAGTGTTATAATATTCTTCATGGACTATACCAATAGATATACAGTAAATTGTATGAGTAGCTGTTGTAATTTTTTGGCAAAAAAAAAATCTCAACTTCAGTTTTTATCGTGAAATGTGGTAAATTGATGTTTTTGTAAAAAGTTTAAGCATACTTGGTGAAAAAAATGTATGAAAGCCTAAGTGGCCAACTATTTAAAAAAATGCTTGTTTAATACAGATTTCAGAATGATATAATACATCCTTTTATCAAATGTAAATACAAAGTTATTACTATTAATATGCAGAAGGAGTAAATTCGACTAAATAACAAAATTTTAAAAATTCAATTATTTCTTGTCTTAAACTGTACCCATGATAGGGGCTTCATTAAAAAAAAACGTAACACACTGATAAAACTTTATTAACCTTTTTAACCTGCTTTCATTCGGAGATGTCGCGCGTGTATCAGAGTTGGTGGCTGGCAGTTTGAGCATTTACTTTAAATGTACATAAGTCAGATAAAGTTTTATCAGTGTGTTACGTTGTTTTTTATGAAGCCCTTATCATCAGGTACAGTTTAAGACAAGAAATAACTGAATTTTTAAAATTTTGTTATTTAGTCGAATTTATGCCTTCTGCATATTAATAGCAATAACCTCGTATTTACACTAGATAAAAGGATGTATTATACCATTCTGAAATCTGTATTAAACACGCATTTTTTTAAAATAGTTGGCCACTTATGTATGAAAGCCTTTTTTCACTAAGTACGCTTGGTGTTTTTGTAAAAGTTTAATTTACCACATTCCATGATAAAAACTGAAATTGAGATTTTTTTTGCCAAAAAATTATAACAGCTACTCATATGATTTAGTGCATATCTATTGGTATAATCCATGAAGAATATTATAAAACCGAAAAACCGATGGATTTCATTTATTTGTAGTTGTGGTATACAGAAACACAAAGTAGTGTGAAAAAATTTGACATTTTTAAAAAAAGTGACATGTCTTAGGTACTACCTGGGAAATATTTTTTTTGTATTTTATTTTGAGCACCCAATAGCTCTACTATGAGGTGTTTCAGGCTTATCTATTCTTTCTGGGACACCCTGTATATTGGTAAATATATTTAACTTCTGTATTTTATTAAACTATTTTTTACAGAAATTTATATCATCCCGAAGTAAGCAGTTATAATGCTTATGTTGTCTTTAAAACAGAACAGATGGCTTTGGATTCTTTAAAATTGTATGTTATTTTTATTATTTAATTACAATTATTTTTCTGTATGAAAATTCATAGTTTTGTTATGCTATTTTTAGAAATGGAATTAAAATTAATGACAATCACATAAGAGTAGATAAAGCTAATAAAAGCGAACAGTTTGATTATAGAAAATCAATTTTTGTTGGAAATCTTCCTTACAGTTAAGTATTGGATTTTTTTGCAATTTTTAAAATGCAATACAAAATTGGTTCTGTAAGATTAAAATTGAAAAAGATCATTAATAGATAAAGATGAAAACTTAAAATAATCGGTTATTACACTAAATTTTGTTCATTTTTCTAATTATCATCATCAATGTGTGATGTCAGTAATCACTGTATTATATTCTAGTTTTATTTAATTTGTATTTTTTTTTTTTTTTTAATGAATGTAAACTCTCATGATGAATAAAATTCAAATACTGGACATTGTATAATGTGCAACGATGAAATTATCAGTATCATGTAAAATTGCAGTATTGCATTATATAAGAATTACAATTTAAGTTTTTTAAATTTGTAGCAACAATAATTGAATGTGTGATTAATTATATTTCAGATATAGAAGATGAAGAATTATGGAATTTCTTTCAGAAATGTGGCAGAATTGCAAGTGTTCGTGTCATAAGAGATAGCGTCACTCGTATAGGCAAAGGCTTTGGCTATATTTTGTTCCAGGTATTTTAACTTTTTAAATCGTAAAACGCATTTATCTAATCACAATTTACTTTACCAAAATTTTTTCTAACAAGTCTGTAGGATCAGCTAATCTGGCACTAAAAATGGATGGAGCAGAATTAAAAGGAAGACCATTGCGAATATCAAAAGCCACTAAAAGTGAAAATAAAAAATCTCAGAAGTAAACATATTTGACATTAATTTAAATGTGAAAATGTTTCTCCTCTAATTTTATATTTTTTGTTTAGGATTAGGAATTTTACTAGGAAGACTGCAAAAGATGGGAGATTTCAAGGAATGATAGCACCAGAAAGGCAAAAAATAAAGAAAAAGAAAAAAATGATTAAGCACAGAATTCAACAGAAAGAAAAGAAAAAGATTGCACAAAAATTGCAGGCCAAAGCCAAGTTTTCATAAAAATTTGTATATTGTTTTAAATTAAAAACACCTTATTTTTCTTACATTGATGTTTTATTATTATAAACTCATTTCACTTTGAATCATAGTTCTATGAAAATACTGAATATCCTTCAGTTTACAATTTTCAATTAAATAACTAATGATGAAGAAATTTGTTAATTAAAATTTAAATTCATTGATTTTTAGTAAAAGCAGAAGTAAACAAATTATATCTTGAGGATTCTATATTGAATACAGACTTGAATATCCATAATGTATTTACTGCGTCTTTTATTGGTTTTGCAACTTCATAAGACAATGAATACATATTAAAAATATATTCGAAACATGTAAATATCTATCTATATTAATTTGAACTATGATGGGATTATATTTGGCATATTTCAATAGAACAAAATCAACGTTTTGTGTTTGAGTTTTATTAAAATAATTACCGAATTCTTAACAAATAGTTATCATCGATAAAGTTGTTTTTAATCCTAACAGAAAATTATTTTTATCAAGAATGCTGAAATTCAGAGCCTGCAAATGATCTTGAAAATCATTTGAAGGCTCTAAAATTCAAAATCCAATGGCAATTTAACTAGTAGTAGTAGTAGTAATCACAAAAATTAAATTCTTGAAACTGTTAGTTGTTTAATCAAAACTTTCATATAACTAGTTAGTCTTGACAATGAACAATGTAAATCACATCTCATTTCAATTTCAAATCATCCATCATATGGAAGCAACAAGATAGTGGACAGAAGAGGAAATGGGTAGCCACATGGTTGTTACACAGTTCTCTGTAAACTTGGTTCTTATGAGAAAGAGAACAATTTACATAGTACAATCCAGGTACATATGAATTTATATAAGATTCTAATTGAGTCTATGAACCATTTGCTCATCAATATCACAAAAGTTCATTGAATTTTGACAGTATTGATGAGCTTAAGCTGGTTAGTTTTGCTTTAAAAAAATGGACTACAGCTGCATGACAGTTCTATTTTCAATAAAAGAACTGTCAACATGTGTGTTTTTGAGAAGAAAGATTTAATATAATGATCATAATGATAAAAATTCAAATAATCATCTTATATTTATGGTTTATAAGTTATTTCATAATATTGAATATAATTTATATCCAGAATTTTTCAATGTTACATTTTGGGTTAGATGCATAAGATAAATTCCATTTTTTGATTAAACTGTAGTATTGCCAGAACATCGTTTCAAACACCTAACCTTGGAGAGATGCTATTCTTGAAAGATAAGGCAGTCATGTATGATTATTTCTAAAATGATAGTTGTATTTAGCAGTTAATTTGGTTATAATTATTTTTGGCTCAGATTTAAAAATATATAATATTTGTAATATGAAAATGGTTTCATTGATTGCATGAACTTGCTTTTTTGACATTTGGTAATGCTTCTAAATATAAATTGGCATGTTATCTGTTTAACCAATTTTCGATTCGTAGTATTTTGCATTATTCCTTATTAGATCCAGGCTTATTTTTTACAATCAAGGGAGTAGACATTTAACCAACTGCAGACATAACAGCACTTAGTAAAGGAATTCTGTTACTTAAACTGCACAATATGCAAGCTTATAGTTATAAAATAGAGAAGCATTGTTTTTCAGTGCTTCTCTGTTTTATGTTGGGGAATTTTTTTGTCTGGTATTAATTCAACTGTGATAGAAAAAAGCTTATTTTAATAAAATTTTAAATTTTTAATAAGAATAATTTTATCTATTCTAACAAAACCTTTGCTAATTTATTTCAGGTGACATATTCTCTTATTTTCAAATGAAACGAAATGGGGAAACAATAGTGTGAAGTATCTAGCAAATAAAAAGTCGTCAAGCTACCTATAAGCATATTGCTCAAACACTACTAACTGAAAAGTTTTAAAAGAGGTGGGAATATTGCTTGTCAGCTCAACCTGCACAAAAACTTCTGTAAGCGAAATAAGAGTTACAATGGCAGCCTCAGTAAAGCTGAAAATCTGTATAATAGATCTAACCTCAGTGTTCTCCAAACCAATCATAGAAATCTTCGAGTATGCAGACTGGGTTAGGAATGCCATACATAACTTCTGCTTCTCACAAAAAACATTCCTATGAAATACGCTTTTCCAATGGCAAATTTACTAGTAGTTTAATAGATTGCAATTATGCCAAGTTGTTCTTTTTCTATTATTCATATTTTCAACGACAAATATTTTTTATTTACAAGTTTTTCTGATTTTACATCAAATTTGTATCGAATTGAAGTAAAATCAGAATCAATTAGTGGGATATTCTACAATATATTAATCAGCTGTCACAAATAAAAATAAAAAAAAATATTCGATATTTTTAGTTTAAACACGTATGTAAATAATTCTTTTGATGATTCAAAGAATGCCTATAATGAAAGGTTTTTCAGGTTTTTTTTTATTTGAAAGAACTATTATTAACAAATATATGTCATGAATATATTCATGACATATTTATTATATAATAAAGTGATTGTGCAATGTTTTAAAATATTATTATGTTCTTCATTTATTAGTTACTTTTAATAAACTTTCTTTAAATTTAATCATTAAGTTACTGCTAATGAGCAAATTTTCTTTTTAATTATTTAACAAATAATACAGTACATGTTAAATTTGATTGGAAGTTATCATTATCATTAAAAATTTCAAATTTAATATTTTATATAAATTTTAGTTTCACTTAATCAATATAGATAATTTACTTACTTTATACAGAACACTATTTGCTAAAATGTTTAAAATTACATATTTTTATTAGCAATAATTTTAATTTGCAAAATAATAAACAATTTTTTAAATTATATGTAAAATAATTTGCAATACTGATAGAACAAAGACCAATTTCATTATTTTATCATAATTCCATGCAAGAAACTTTTACATCTTGAATCCCTATTATTGATTGCCACAAGTGAGAAATTACTTTTTTTTTTTTTTTTAGCATTAAGTTGCTTTGCTTACTACAGCAGTATTTACTCATTTTGGTTAAACCTAACTCGTAGAGGAATTGCAGCAGCACCAAGTGGCAGATTTTTCCACTGTCTACTTATCCATAATTTCAATTCTAATGTTATTTAAAAATAATAATAATCTTACATTATATAAAAAAATAATCTAATGAAATATAAAACTTATTTTAAACTATAACATAAGAAATGTTTACCTGAATTTTAAAAACAATTACAGTAAAACTTCGATCTAACGTTCATCGATCTAACGTTTTCCTCGATCTAACATTCTTATTCTCCGGTCCCGGCAAAAAATAGGGGAAAATAACATTAAAATGTTTCAGTCTAACGTTTTTCGATCTAACGTTATC
>WUQG02448758.1:0-13065 GCA_011317285.2 Androctonus mauritanicus | reverse complement strand
GTCACGATTTTTTATTTTTCAATCAGGGGTGCCACTCAATGAAAAAGGTTGAAAAACACTGAGCTACATGTTTGAATTGCCATTTTATAGAAGTTTAGCATTTATAGAAGTTTAGCATTTATTTCTTACAATTAATGTTTATATTTTCAATTTTTTAATGGTTATTTACGAAAAACTCTTAAAGCCAGGAACTCATAAAGTAAGAACTACTGTACAATATTTTTTTTTAATTTTATACAAGGAATTCATTTCATTAACACAGATAATATATCCTTCTCAATGATCATATAAAATGTAAGTGTTTTAAATACAACAAATTTATTTTAAAACTGTTTTATTCTGCCTATAAGGGTATACAGTTTTAAATTACTTACATTTCATCATAATAATTTAGAAATATTTAATAGATAGCACATTTATCTTCATGATATAGATATCTTATTGTATTTTGTGTTAATGGAGTTAAGGAAAGTTTTCTTGCAAATATCTGTTTTTTTCTATTTTTTCAATTGTCTAGGAACAAGGGCAAATTTAGGCATTGTCTTTATGGCTGCACCCCAGGCCCCCCTTTATAGTCAAAAAAATAAAAACAATTTAAATTAAAAATTTGAGAAAAAATAAATTATACAAAATATTTTTGTACCTAGATAAAATTTAAATCATTGCTTTGCAACACTATTGGATTTGGATAAAATATCAAATATCAATGTTTTAAATGACAATGAATAATAAATACAACTCCATCTTCTATTAACTCTGTCAGTAGTTGGTAAAATTAAAATATACATTGTCATTTGTCAATTATGCAAATAATGTGGTAACATTGGAATGGGAGTGCAAATCTAGTTCCTCTAAAGCATGTTAACTTAGTGTAGCTCTCACCATTTGACATTTTAGGTTAATTTGGTTAATTGAGTAGGCCCCCAAACAGTGTTAGTCCAAGGCCCTCAAAGTTAATAATCTACTCCTATCTAGGAATAAGTTATTGTTTTATTAGATGCTTTTAGATAAATATTTTGCATAGATCATATGAATAAAGACTAAATATAATTAGTAATATTTATTAAAATATATTTTTCTTTAGCTTTCAGATCTGATTTTAAGATTTTAATAATCATTGGTAATTATTTTTAAAAATATATAAATAAATTTATTTTTCAGATCATAAGATGCCAGTAGAAGATACTGTAAAAAATACATATTTTCCTCAGACAGAATTTGTTAAGTTTGATATTGCCAATGTTGATGGAATAACAACAAAAATGAAGGATTTTAATAAAAAAGTATCTGCTGAACATCAATTGACAGAAGATGAATTAACTGAATTGTTACAACTAATCCAACCTTCCAAAGAACCTTCTAATCAGCAAATGGCTTCTCTAGAGAAAATAATTCATTGGCCTAAAGGTATGTTACTGTTACTTTTCTAATCATTCTTCTCATTAAATTTTATTAGTAATCACTAACAAAATATTTTTATATTGTTTTAGAAATGGTGTTTCCAGGACTAGATGTTTTGCGTTTAGCTGTTCGTGAAATAAATGTAAATAAAAGAGTATGTGAAGCAGCAGGAATGCAATTAATCAATCATCTTCTTACTTTTTTATTTCCTGATAGTCTTATTCCAAATAAAATGCTTGCTCTTCGAACATTATCTAATTTATTTACACATTCTCCTGGAGAGAGATTATTAGCTAGTCAAAGAGAAAAAATTTTAAATTTTGCTTCCAATTGTGCAACATCAGACAATAAGAATGTTCAGATATCTTTAGCAACTTTATATCTCAATTATGCTGTTTTACTTCAAAATTCTGCAACAGAAATCAAGTCTCAATGTTTAAACAGAATATTTCAAGCGTTGTCCAATAATAATGATAGTGAAGCACAATTTAGGCTTTTAGTAAGTTTAGGAACTTTTATATGGAATGATGAACCTGCTATTAATTATGCTAAACTATTAGATTTTCCAGCTTGTGTTGAAAAATTGACAGAAGTCAAAGAGCCTGCAAAAGTAAGTTTATGTGCAGAATATCTGTTATCTATTTTCTACAATTGAAAGTGCATTTAAAATGCATCACAACTGTTACATAATTGAATTGCAATTGATGCCGTATCTCAATATATTAACATATCTGTGATGTAAAACTGTTGTTTTGAATTAACATTGCAGTGTGTCTAATACTTGGGTATTAGGAAGAGAATTTTCATGAAGTTGGCTAATAGATTACTTGGGTCCAAATGTTATTTTATATATAGTATTTGAAATTTAAAATAAAAACTTTACATTAAGAAATAAATTTATACACTTCTAGGAATTATAAATTATCGAACAACTCTTCTGTGATAATAATGCCTAAATTCACATATTAACTTCTTTGCGAAGAAATATGTGTATTCAAAGTTAAAGCCAACTTCATTATTATAAGGGTGGAATTTAAAAACTTAAGTCATCAGCATATCAAATATTTGAATATAACTATGGAAATTTCTTCCAACCACTAATGATAATGCTGACTTATTGATGAAGTTTTTGCTTATTTTAATTATGATGATTTTTTTAATAAAATATTTTGAACTGTAAAATGTACATTGAGTATTCAGATGTAAGATATATTTTTTAAATGTAATTAGTGAGTTTGAATATTGTTAAGAGTAAATGTGCTTAAAGTTTCCTTAGAATGTTAAAGAGATTAATGCATTTATGTTGTTTATGAAGAAAGTATATATTGTAATATTGAAGTGATATTTCATTACTGTCTTGGGTTTTTCAGATGCAATAAAATTACTATTGGAATAAGTTTTCTTTATTTTTAAAACTATCTTTGAAAAATATGAATGTTTGAAAAACAAACTTTTAAAATATACATGAAAAGTGAATAAAATTTTAATCAATTCTTAAATAATTTTTTATAATTAAATAAGTTTATTTCACATAATGCATGACTATAGTCTATTGTTTTTCACCAATTTTGGCAAGTTTTTCAATTTGAATAATTAATTTCTGTAGATTTTGTTAACTGTTTAATGTGAAGTGCATGGGACTGATGAATGAAATTGACAGACCTTGTTATGGTGAACAGCGCGTTGCGAGTAAGAATGAGTAATGAGGCTAAGCTTTTCGACTTAGACTATGATTTGAATCAACCAATAACTTTCTTTAATTAAAAGAGAGATTTCTTTACATTATTGAGTTTGTGATATTAGCTTAATGTCAATGCATTGGAGAATAAATACCTGTGCTTGGATGGAATAAATCACTAGTTGTCCTATTTGGTGACCAATAGACATTACACACAACAGTTTTTAGTCTGCAATTTACAGTCTTTAGTCCACAATTAACAAAAATAAATAGGAAAAACACACATTAGAGCAGCAACATAGCAGTTAACTTGTGTTGGATTCCTTAAAGTTATGCTGGCAAAGATGACCACTGACAGTTAGCGAGTTTGGAGTCTTCCAGTTGATAAAGGTTAAACTTCTGAATCTTTTACCAATCTTCGACTTCCTTTAATCTGTCTTTGAGCAAGACTCTTGTAAGGATGACCACACCTTCCAATCCAAACAGAGTTTTTAAGTATGAGCCTCAGAAACACTGACCTTTTCTTCATATTTCCCAGGGAAAGATAGGATGCTTATCTTTTATTGTTTTAGATGTCATCATCTCGTTAATTTTATCCAATACTTGTGCGTATTATTTCATTATGACTTATTTTTATAGGGGACGAGTCCATGGATTTGATGATATGATTATATGATACATTATCATATTTATCTTATCACTGCGTCTCTTTTTCCCCTCTAAATTCTGTTCTCCTTTTCTTTCTCTCTCTCCAGTTTTTTTGTTCAAAAAAAAAAAAGATTTAGAGGTGAGGAAAGACACATCACATTCAACCCAAATTCCTATTCCTCACATTAATTTATATATGATTTTTGAATAATTGACATCCAGATTAAGAAAAAAATTAGTGAAACTTTTTCCAAAACGTTTATATTTAATACATATATGTATTATGTGCATGGACTTTATCTGAATTTATAATACAGCTTTGAATTTTTTCATTGAAAAAATTCAAAACATCATCCCAACATAAAATATATATCTGATTTCTTTAGCATTAATCAAAATTAAACATTATATCTACAATTAACAATTTTTTTATGTACAGAATTATTATTAAGTTTTGTTATATATTAATAATCATGCTTCAATATTTGAAACTGCCAGGTGTTAAATTTTAAATTTTCTTCCTGATGAAAAATAGTATTGAATTAAGTTAATTAATATCTAGTAATCAAAAAGCAAAGTATTGCAATCTTTCTCATTATTTTTAAAATAATTTCCTTATTCCAAACAAAAACTGCTTGTAAGAGCAGTTTTTCATTTATTGTATAAGATATCATAGACTCATATGAAATACTAATATCTAGCTAAATATATATATTAGGAGATATTTTGTCTTATTTTTTTTTAACCAGATTTTACTTATCCAGTATCTTAGATATGATATTAAATTTTTTGGCATGATCTATATGAAAAAATTATAGAAATTGGGAGAGTTTAAAACCATGCTACAATTAACAAAAAATAAAAAACTATAAACAAATATTATGAGATTATAGTTCTTGCAACTATTACTTCATATGTTGTTCATATGTTTTAACTATTTAAACCAAAATCACATATCAAAATAAAACTTAGCCAAAAACCATAGATATGTTATACAAACTAAAAAAAAAATTTTTTTAATGCTATAGTAATAAAAAGAAGAGCAATCAAATATTGTGTAAAATAATAGTTGTATTATACATTATTGCCATATATATTATAAAATATTGTATGCCATATTAACAAAATCAAAATTTATATGAATATTCTGGTCAATGTCTTGTTCTTTAGTAAATAGCCAAAACTTCATCACTTAGACTTTCCCTACAGATACTTTGCTTGCAAAGACATGATTTCAATCTTCTCTGATAGGATTTTAATGAGGATTATATAAATATGAATGTTATTTCAATGGATAGTTAACCTTGATAGATAACTATGTTTGCTCCTTTCATAAAATACTTTACTTTTCAGGAAAGTCAATGTAATGAATTATGGTGATACGTCTTTTCATTATTTATTCTAGCAAGCAGTTGAATTACAGAATTGCTGGTTAATAAAATTGAAAAATTTGAATGTTCATCAAATCATAATTTTATTTTATTTTATTATGCCAAATCAACTCTGTAAAAGAATGTGTCAAGAAGTTTCAAAAGCAAATAATCATATTTGAATTAGCTTATTTATTATAATGCACAATTATTAAAACAAACACTCTAAGTAAGAAAAGAATAATTTATTATTAATATTTTATGATGCTAACTAATAATAACAGGCAATAATGCTTTTTGGCCTTCTATGATCTTTATCTAACATATCTAACAAGTGTTACATTTGTTAAATGAGGTTGAGGAGAGCCATGGAAGGCTGAAAATATTACTATTTGTTGATATTAGTTATCATTATAAATTACTAATAATAAATTATTTTCCTGCTTAAAATGCTTATTTTAATAACTGTAAATATATAAGCAATGGAATTTATAGGGTATATAATGCATTGCAAATTTGAAAAAGATATATGGTAAGGAAAACTAGTTCATGTCTCTATAATAATTTTGTACAAATTTTTATGATACAATGCAACCCTTATTTTCTAATTTTAATAAAAGGGATTTTTTAAAAAAATTGTCAAATTAGCAATTTTTAATAGGGTTTAGATAAAATTCTGAGAATTGTTGATATTTAGTAATCAATAATTTATTTTGAAAATATTGCATAAAATAATTTTTAGAAAGACTTCTGTTTGTAATGATAATGTAATAAGAAAAATAGTCAATGTTTGTTTATTATATCCATTATGTATAAAATTTGTTCAAATATCAAATTAAAGAACTTTACTAACATTTTTGTTTTGATAGTGCTATAATTTTTTATCATTTTTTTAATTGTTAAGAATTGATAGAATAAATATGATGATGATAAAACATTTTTGAAAGATCCAAAGGATTTACTAATCTATTACTAATATAGATATCATAACATATCACTCTCTCTAATAATAAATTTGCAATAATAATTTATGTAATTCAAAAACATGAAGAGTCAATTTATCTAATAAATTCAGTTTTGTAAAGAATTTTAAATTTTGTTCTAAACTTGTTCTTTACATAATTCTTTATGCAATTAAGTGGATTTACTGCTGAAAGTATTTCAGAACTTTACTTTTGACTTAATAAATGAAATTTCTGCTATCTGAGTGTTTGTCTTGGATTTTATATAATAAATAACTTATTACAAATATTTAGCATATATAATTATGCTATAATGAAATTTACAGATGCAAATGATACTTAAGTTATGCAAGCAAATTCATACAATATACAGCAACTGATTCATTAGATGTGTTTGAATAATTTATTGCAGAAGATTTGTATAATCTGTTTCTATATTTTACAAATGTAAAGTTGTAGAAGGAAAGATTAGTTTGTTTTAAATAATTTTATAAAAATAATATAAAATTTTTTTATTTTTTGTGAATTATTAATTTATTTCTTTATTTGTAAATATTTATTGTATTTAGTTTATTTAATCTGAGATGTATTCTAAATTTAAATAGTTTCATTCTTTCACATATGCATACATAATTTTTAATAATAATTCATTATAAAATACAGTAGTAAATAATATACATTACAAATTTATAATATATTATTAAATTAGATAATTTTATAGTACATTTATTTAAAAATAGTAAACTCTATTGAATATTACTTTTAAGGTATTGGACCATCCAAAATAGGTTCATTTACAAATTCAACAGTACATGATGTGTAAGTCTCACATGGTGCAGACTCTAATTCCAATAAAGTCAAGTTGTTTTGTTGTGGATAAGGATGAAACAGTGTACTTGGTGCATATAAAGTAACCTGAGGACCCATTACTGGCCAGTAACGTCCTAAATTGAATCCATTCAGAAATGCTACACCCTTTGTCCAATTCTTAAGGTTAAGAAATGAATCCAATGGTTCTGTACCATTCGGAAGAGTAAAATTCACAGCAAAAAATCCAGGTAAGCTGATTACACTTGCTTCTGGATTTTTTGGAGGATATCTTTTGTCTAAATTATGGATCAAGTTAGTATTATTTAAAGGAATCTGATTAATCATCCAGTTGACCATAATTTTATTACCTAAAGTAATATTTGAAGTTAAACCCTGTAAAAATAATCCCAAAAATATAATAAAAATAATAATAATTTTAATACGAATAAAATATATAAAACATTTTAAATACTATATGCCATTTAGAAATATCATTTTAAAAATCATACCTTAAAATCTGAATCACCAGAATTAACTCTTCCTTGGTTTTCTACAAGAATATTGAGCACTTGGCCTCTTACAATTTTAAGTGGTAGAGAAAGTGCGTTCATTTGTCTACTGAGGATTCCATAAAATTTTCCATCAACAAAAATGTAGCCTCTATCGTGCAAACCAGGAGCATTTAATTGCACTGGATCAGTTGGAATGAAATCTATTAAAGTAGAATAGCTGACAAATCCTGATTTTTGGCTCATTTCTTCAAACGTTTTAGGATATTGAGAGTATATCGGATTACTAAAACCAAGATACGTAAAAGAATTTAATAGAGGTACCAGAAATTTCATCCTTAACGAACCTAGCGATAACTTTTTAGATGGTTGTGGAGGTTCTGGTAACGGAAATGGAGTATATTTTTGGATAATTTCTCTTATTCTGAAATATTTTTCGGTCGGATCGCCTGCCTCTGATATAGGAGCAGAATAATCGTAACTTGTAATTTGTGGCGAATATGGCATGTTTGCACCATTAGTAAATCCAAAATTGGTTCCTCCATGGAACATGTAGAAATTAACAGATGCATTCTTTTCAAGAATTTCTTGTAAAGTATTGCAGATGGCATCAATATTGACATTAGCATGGGCTTCTCCCCAGTGATCCATCCATCCTGGATAATATTCTGTTACAACTAAAGGTCCGGATCTTTCGAAATGCCTTATAATTTCAAAAGCTTCTGTGACATTTGATCCAGATCCAAAATCTGCAGTAGTAAGCACACCATCAATATTATCACACTTATAGAAAGCATCCATTGGAACATCAGTTTTAAATAGAACAACATTATCACCCAAATAGCGTCTTATAACGTTGCGCAAATGGGACATGTATTCAAAATCACAACCATGCTGACCATACTCATTTTCTACTTGTACAGTAATAATCGGGCCGCCATTTTCATATAAATACGGTTTTATTAATGGAAGAAGAGTACCAAGCCATTTATCGACGTACTGAAGAAATGTTTCATCACTAGAACGCAGTGTTATATCGGGATTTTCACGCAACAACCAATAAGGCAAACCACCCAAATCTCTCTCTGCACATATATAAGGTCCAGGTCTGAATATTACCAAAAGTCCAACCTGTTGTGCTGTTTCCAAAAACGTGAAAAGATCATTGTCGTCATTAAAATTGTATGTTCCTAGTTCTGGTTCATGACTACTCCATTCTACGTATGTTTGCAATGCATTTAATCCTGCAGCTTTCATTTTTATCATCCGATCTTTCCAATACATTTTTGGTACTCTAAAGTAATGCAATGAACCAGATATGTAACGGAAAGGTTGACCATCTTTTAAAAAGCAATTGTTTTCATAATCAACGCTAAAAGTTCGGTCGGAATGTGCATTACTAGATACGAAAATTAAAATTATAATAAATAATAAATCCATATTGCTATAAGTTTTTCTAATTATTGTTTGAAGTTTCCTGCAACAAAAAAATTATGATATAAATTTTAGTGTAGGATTTTTTTAATAAATTTTATAAATTCTTTTTTAATAAACATGGAAAAGAATAAAATTACTATTATTACATTATATAATTATTATTATAATAATCTTGTCTGCACTGTTATGATCCGTTGAACTTATCTTTAAAAGAATGATATTAAAAAGCTTATATCATGGCATTGATGCAAATTTTTTTAATTTACCCATCCGAAATTTTTTAACATTTTCAAAACTATATCGCATCTTTTATCTTACTGCTTAATAATTTGATGGCGAATCTATACTACTATCATTATTAAAAATGCAAATCTCAAAATAATTTTTAATCAAAACTGGATATTTTTTACGGCACTTTTGGAGTCAATCTTCACTATTTTAATCATTAAAATAGATCTTTCCGCCAATCAATTAAAGTAAAAGATTATAGACGTTACGTGGAAATTATTCGCGTGGATAGTTTAAATGCCTATAAACATCAATAATTCATATTAATAATGGATTTTCCAGTGGAAATTATAATAATAGTTTAGATCGGGTTCTCAGGAAAAATTTGTGTAGCACTAATCTTTACTGATAAAGTCGCCAGGTAGCAGTGTGATAGAGACAAATGAGATAAAGTTCGACGAGAATTTGCTTGCCATTTAAAGGTTAGGTTTAATTCTGGCATCAAATCTATAAGATTTTTTCAGGATGGACCATTTAAGGCATTGAAATTCATTTTCCAACTTTTGCTTATCAACCGGAAGATTAATAGTAATCTTGAAGCCTGGCTTGAAGTGACTGCCGCTAGGTGATATTCAATTCCTTTAAAACAGCGACGTAATTAACACAAACTCTGATATAATAAACATTTATTTTCTTATAGTGATTGAATAAAACCTATTTGGAAAAAATCATCATGTTTTAATTAATTGAATAAATTTTACTGATTTGGTATTATTAAAAGTATAGATCGCTTCTGTTACTTTAAGCAGAATAGTTCTACAAATAAGCAATATTTTAAATTTATATTCATAATTTCCTTAAACTGCCTCCCATTTACACATTTTATTAGATCTACTCTAGATAAGTGATCCCAAAAAAATAGTGTGGTGCATAAATTTCCAAGAGAGTGGGATTGTTGCTTATTTCATCGTATGCATCTTCTGTATCTGCTATTATTATTTATTGATAAAAGAGGTGTGCTATTTTTCTTTACTGATAAAAGGGTGCCCGATTAAAAAAGTTTTCGGCGGTACTTTAGATTAGTGGCCCCAAAGTGTGGAGTGCGCACTCCACAGTTTGGGTTGGATCCACAAATTACTGGTCCCCAGCAATGTTTTTTTTTTTTTTTTTTCATAATACACATTTTTTGTATGGGGTGTGCGCCATTATTATTTATTGATAGAATTTATGCGCGCGATATTTTTATTTACTGATAGAGAGGTACACGATTAAAAAGTTTGAGGACCGCTACTCTAGATGATTGCTTCATTATATATATATTTTTAAGCTATTAATATGAGATGCAAATTTATGAATCCCGTTTAACAAGAAATGCTAAGATGGTTTTAATTGGATAAATCAATAAAAATGCAATAATTAAAACACAAGCTATTGGCATCTCAGCTTATAACATTGAATTATAAATCTTGAACTGTTACTGCTAAAATTGGATTTAATTAAAATTAAAGGATTTTAGACATCCATTATCTATACAAAAATCGGCAAAATCAAGCATGGAATAATTCATTTTAAAACAATTTTTAATGATGTAATAGTACCAAAGTTTTATTATCGTAGCATGCGATTATTTTGTCAACAAAATTTTTGTATTGTTTTTATTCGAATTTAAACAAAACAGACCTCATTTCTTATGTAAAATCATATCCGCCATTACGTTAAAATTAAGCATGATACTTGCGTTTTACTCTGTCCCCCATCGAATGTTAAAATGGCTTAATTGTATTATTTTGGAAATAGTTGCAAAATTATCTGATTGGTAAATACTGAAGTTTTATCCAACTTTTTTTTCTCTAATTGTGAATTTTATTTGTATATAGCACGAATACGTATCGGAAAACAGAATTTATTGCAATAAACAAAATACATACCTGTCACGTGAATTAATAAAAATCTGAATCTTTAAACATTACAAGTAATTATTATTAAAAGTAAATACTGTAGATACTACATTATTTATAAATGCGAATCGTATTTTCGATAAAGTTTTTTTTTTTAACTAACAAGTGAGATTAACGAGAAATCATAAAATCGATTTTATGAGATTTGAATCTGCGCAGAATTTTTACGACCTCAATAAATAAATATCACCGAATCACGTGTCCTATTTCATTAAATAATTATTCCCTATATAAATTTTATATTTTTAATCCATAATTTATATTTACTATAATATATTCAATAGCTTACCATCTATTCAACCAAACGAAGTTGCAAGCGGTTATCGTGTAATGTTATCAAACAAATCAATGTCATACTGTATTGATTTTCAACCAAAAGTCCATCTTCCACGTGATCAGATAACTTTCAGTTATCATCAATATGAGTGAAGAATTTTGATTGTAAGTTAAATTTTCTATAGACATATTAATTGAACTTTTTAAAACTATTTTGTTAATACATAACATCTGAACTAAATATTTAACAATTATTTATTCATATAACAATAATTAACAAAATCTGGCACAATGAGACAAACTTCAAGTATAAAAATTATACTTTAAAATTTTTTCTGGATTTATTATTTTCCTTAGAGAATTTTTTTTTTTTTTAACATGAATTCTATAAACAGTAAAATGAATATATAGTAGTATTAAAGGTTTCATTGTTTTGTATAGAATAAATACATTCTCTAATGAAAGGATAATTAGTCCATAATTGTTGAAATTTTCATAGTTACATTAATAATTTAAAAATCATCCCTTACATATCCTATATAATAAAAGACCTAAAATTTGGAAAGAACTGAAATCTGAAACCTTAAATTATATATTTTAAAATAATTTTTTGTTCTGAAATATTAGAAAGTTGATTTAATCATCATAAAAAATATTGTAAGTTTTATTATGATTCATATATCACATGAAGTTCTTAATGATTCAGCATTCCAAAGCAAATTGAATCACTTATGAACAATAAACTTGAAGTGTTAAAGAATTAACTTCTTTATATATTTTATTGCATGTTTCATTATTTATATTAATTATATTTTTATGCAAAATAACTAAAATTTGGATTATCTTAAAATTTGGGAAGTCATTGGTCCAAACTTTTTAGATGATGAATTCCATACTGTACATAATTTTTCTTTAGTAAAATATAGAAAAAGAATAAATAATAAAATGATCAATTGTAATATAAATTTTAATTATGGTATATATTATTTTCTGTTAGATAATTATATAAAAAAAATAAAATAATTTTGAAACTTTTTCTAAAATGAAATAAAGATTTGCAAATTTAAAATATAAAAAAGAAAAAAAATTTTGTAAAGATTATTTTGCTCGTTTACTATCAGCACTACATTCTCTTATTATACTTTGATTTTCTGAATCTAGTTCATAGTCACTAAAATTTTTTTTATATTGATATAAGTTTTTCAACTATGACTTTATTCTCAAACTACAGTATTTATAAATTTTCATAATGATATAAAATATTTGCTTTTAATTGATTACTTTGATCTATAAACAGCAGTAATGCAACTTGAGGATTAGAATACCAATGCAAAAATAGATGAAGTGCCTTTTATCATTATTCCAATACTTTGTTCTTTATCCTATTTTATATATATAAAGAATATATATATATTGGATATCTAATATATATATATATATATATATATATATAATTTAAAATATATAATTTAATTTATAATTATAATTTAAAATTTGATTTTTTTATCTTATATATATATATAAGATAAAAAAATCAAAGATAAAAAAATCAAATTTTAAATTTTGAGATAATTTTATTAAAAAATTTTTGTAAAGTTTAACAATCGTAGTGCAATATTCAAGTCAATAGTTCTACAGCAGGAAAAATTTATTGTGACATTATACAAATTATAAGTGCTTATATAAATTTGATTTTGGAGAGGGCGCTAGTGAAGTATCTGTACTGGCTGTGTTTTAACGGCGGTCCGTGATATTTTGAAATATTTTCACTTTACTCCAAGTTTACTT
>WUQG02448747.1:0-13066 GCA_011317285.2 Androctonus mauritanicus | reverse complement strand
ATACAAGCATTAAAGCTAAATAAGGGCCCCTTGGGTTGCGGGAACCGAGATGGCCTCCTCCACTGCCTATGCAAAAAGTACGCTACTGACTGTACCGATTCCTATAAGTAGGATATCATTAGAAATATCTAATCCTTGGATTTCTGAGATAGCCAAAATTTTTTGTCGTTATTAATAATTTAAAAATTAAGGAATAAAAATTAAATTAAAAATTTGCAATTCTTCTAAAAAAAAAAAAAAAAGGCAAAATTCGCATTCCTATCTCTATGTCTCAGCTCAACGAATAATCCGCTCATTTATGTGAGCGGGTGATGTCTAGTTATACGTTATTTAAAACATATACATTTAAAATCGGTTAAAATATGATTACTGTATTAAACTAAATAAATAAAACTTATGTTTAGATTCGACGATAGATGGCTCTATAGGTTTAAATTGGGATGTCGGAAAAAAAAGATATTTTCATTTATCGTCGATAGATGGCAGGCGAAGATGAAAAGTTATAAAAGTTTCCAAAAGTTGCCAACTTTGTAAACAAACCTATAAAATATGCAAACATACGTACGATTACGTAAAATTTATTTGTTTGGATTATTCATTTAATAAGAAAAAATAATATTTATAAATTTTTAAAAAAGTCATCCAAAATTTATGATCGATAAGATTCGATATATATGGTGTACTTGCACGAAAATTTTTCTACGATATTTCAAAGGTTTATAAAATTAAAAAAAAGAATAAAGTTTTATATTAAATTTCAAGATTTTTACAAAAGGAAAAAAGTGACATAAATTAAACACCGTTTCACAAGCATTGACATTAACTGGTTGTTAAGATTTATTTTTATAAATTTACAATGGTAAAGTACAGATAGTTACAACTTTTCACTATCTTCTCATATTTATATACGAGATTTTATAACATAATATGGTAAGACTTCCGATTAAATATATAATATTTTTTTTTTTTATATATATATATAACTGTTACTCGGAGCTCAAATAATAGAAAGAAAACCACAAAGAATAAGAGTATATCTGTTTACATTTCTTAAGTATACAGACTTGATATATCATCAGCAGTCTCGGATATTGCTAGAATAAATCACAATGACTAATGTATAAAAGAAGGGAGATTGCATCACCTAAAGCTACAAAAGAAAGAAGTAAAAAAAAAAAGAAAACGGAAAGCCTTTTGCAAGAAAAAAAAATCACGGAAGGTACCCTGGAGATAACATTTTGCAAAACGGTTAGAAAAGACACTGAGTATATTTTTAAAAAAAAAAGAAAAAATTTTTTAAGTCATAAACTACACGGAAAGAAACATTTCTCGACTGCTTTTGAACCTGGAAAATCGATTTGGCAAATGCAACGTTTACGTTTCATACAACGGAAAATATTTTTAGCAAGACGAAAAATAAAAACATAACAAAATACATATATATATTGTATCTCAAATCCAGCCAAAAACTTTTTTTAAACAGCCAAACAGTACATTGAACTTAGAATTAAATTCTGCTGAAAATACTTAGAAATGATTTAGTCTTGTTTGGTAGACACTAATCAGTAATGAAAGGTTTCTTACAGCGGCCATTAACTAAGATTTTAGTTGTATTTTTTTTTTTTTTTCCTTTTTTTCTTTATTTTTGTACCGTCTTTTTCTAAACGGGATCAAAATTTTGTTTGGTTGATGATGGGAAGTGATGCAGAAGTTATACTCTAAATCGACAAACTAATTAAGAAGGTAATTAATAAATTAAATTTGACGGCATATTTTAAAAAGTTAATACTAATTAAATACAGCGGAATTTTAAAAAATCAATCGATATGTATCTAAAATATGATTATTTTCGTATTAATTAAGTCGTTTTTGATGTTTATGCATTTATAAAAGCATTAAAAACAACTTTTATCGAGTTTCGAAAACTCCCTGCTGTTCTTTACGCTTTAATAATTTCGTATACGAAGAATTTTTAGTTCGTAGAATTGTTTCAAGTAAAAAAAAAAAAACCAGGTAAAAATATAAAAGTTTTACTTACCAAGTTTTGGAGTTGGTTTAGTTCTGAATTCGTACTCTGCCTGAGTAACTCCCGCATCGGTGTAAGCTGTAACCAATAAGTTATATTCACGTTCCGGTAGTAATTGTCTTATAGTTGTTATATTTCCATGATGCGCTCCGATTTTATCTGATAGAGACATCCATTTTCTTTGATATTTTGGTCGGTACTGTACGGTAAAATGATGGATAGGACAACCTCCACTTTGCCACGTATTGAGGTGAAGTGTGACAAATGTCGAATTGATGGTGAGAAATGCATCTCGCTGAGAGGACGTTGGTGCTAGATAAGAAAACGAAGATTGAATGTGTAACATTTGACACTACGCTACATTATATCAAAAAAATGGAAAGGTACAAATAGTATTGATAAATATTGTAACGCTATGGGTAATTTTTCACACCATAATAGTCTAATCAATACACACGTTTCAAAGTTATATTTTATCGCATCTTTTTCTATGTTTTAATTAAAGTTAAATGAATATTAATTAATTAGCCAAATTAATTAATTAATGATTAATATTTATAACTTGGAGAATTAATTAAATGCTTGATGAACGCTTATTAAACTTACGAACTCCTCTTGTTCGAACTGTTACTGGAGTGCTTGGTTCTCCTGTCCCTACGCTATTGGTAGCTGTCATGTAAAGATGGTAAGTTGTACCACAATGAAGTCCTTCTAAAGTATAACGATCTAAAGCTGAGCTTAGACTTTTCTTTTTCCATTCTCCCTCATCAGTCTTATAGTGAAGGATATACTCTAAAATACGAAACATTACAGATGATATATATGTATCTTTGGCTCTATCAGAATTATTTTCAAGCAAAAAAAAAATAAAAATAGAAAGAAATTGAAAGATGTGATCCGCTCTTGTGAAATATTATGAGTAATCGATATGGGGGGAAGAGAGAGAGAATTTTAAAACATTCTTTCCGTTTTCATAACTAAAAGTATCTGATATTTATAATATTCTTTTAAAAATATTTCTATCGATTTACAAATTCCACTGAATCATTCAGTCTATCGATCAATAATTTAACTATTTTATGTTTTCTTATATATTTTTTCTCTTCCCCTTTGCACAAATTTGAACATATGTAAAATGTTCTTTCAACGTTTCGAGTTTCCTTTTGTTGGAAGAAAAAAATTGTCGTGCTTTAGACGTTCTCCGCATTTGTAAGTTTCTACATAATGCAAAATAATGGCGAAACTTTATCAGAAGTTTTTATTGAGTTTTCCAACTCCTTTTAAATATATTTATGTATATAATAGAATTTTTCGAAAAGATTTAAAAATTTATTTTACAGAGAAAAATGCAATATTTTTGATTAAAAAAATTATACTTGTATATATATTATAGATTCATTACAGTCAAGTTAATTGTATATATTATTGTCGAAATCAGATGGTTTAATGAATTGAATTGTAAAAGCATGTGTGATGAATCTATGAGGCATTACTATGTGGAAGGTGTGGTTTTCAAATCCAGGCATTGTACTGTTTCTGACAGTTTGGGAGGACTGCCAATACATCTATTCAATAATCATACATAGCGCTTATATCTGCGAAAAGTTCGCCATACGTCATCTTCACAGAAAGGAAATGCACCTAAACATACACAACAAGAGTTCAACTACCTTACTTGACATCATTGATTAATGAATATTAATAAATGAATCTATTCCGAGGTGAAAATAAAATTACAAGGATATCCTTGCCAGAATCTTTCATCAAAATATCCAATTCAATTTATCTTTTCTGGAACAGGCAGCTATCCAGTTGTTGTAACACTGTATAGAAATGATCTGGAATTTATCCAACCTCATTGAAAGTTTCGAAGTTAGATAAAAACAAACGACAATCTTTATAAAAATAACTTCAATAGAAAGTATAAATAAGAAAAAAGGAACTCTTGCTGTTTCTTCTCTTTACCGATTGTGACGTCGCATAAATTGACACAGTTCTTAAAGCCGAAATGATCTTTACTCTCGACTAAATATATTCCTAGCGATTGTTCTTAATGATTCTCAGTAGTAATAATTCCGATATTGAAAAACTGCAAGTTCATATTAATGATCTTTGCCCGTGAAAAAAAAATTATTAAATAACAAACAGTCGATTATAATACAGTATGTTATAAATTTTTAAAAAATGTGACCTACATTTAATTTTTCTTTTCTTTCCAATAACTTTTATTGTCGCGATAAAAGTTATCGTACTTTTTTAAAGTACTTTATAATATCGACGTTTTCTTCAATATATATATATTATAAATACAAAAACTTATATTATCTTTTTATAAATATATTCTAGACTTGACAAAGAAGATAACCGAGTAACATTCAAAGCACAGAATAAATAACCTGAGGATATATGTACTAACTGTACGTTAAACGTTACCAACAAGATAAAATAATTGTAAAATGTTACAATTACTGTGCTAAATAAAGTTCTGATTACCTGTTATAGTAGATTTATCTTTCGAATCTTTTTCCCATTGGACTTCTACCGAATTGGTAGTCGATGACGTTGCTCTTAACATGGGTGACGTCGGTGGAGCTAAAGCAGTTTAAACAATTTATTCTAACTTTAGAATCGTATGATAAAAGTAAAATTCAAGATTAACCATTAATATAAATTACCTGTTTCTAAAGTCATACCCACTACCTCGTCAGATCTAGGTCCGGGACCGATCTTATTGTAAGCTTGCACGACAACAGCGTATTTAGTGAAAGGACGAAGATTCGTCAAGTAAGTTGATTGCTGCTCTGCATCTTCTGACATTTCGACGTGTTTGTATTGATGAGAATCTGAGCTGTCGATTATTTTGTATCCCACGTAATAACCTTTTATTTTTCCATGCCTAGATTCTTCTTTTGGTGGCTAAATATATAACATATATACAGTATATAGTGATCTTCATGATTACGATGCTTATTCATAAACCAAATGAGTATAAATTACCTTCCATGTAACTTTTAAAGATTGAGCTCCTGTAGAGTGAACTAAGATGCCAATAGGTGGGCCAGCAGGTGCTGAAATATAAAAATTACAATAATTTTTTAAAATGTCTATATTAAAAAAATATAGTCAAATTTTTAACAAATTTATGATTAAAATTCAATGACTATGAATAAATTTTTTATAATGTTCTTTGACATAATGATCTGTAACTAATTTAAATACGAAATTATTAAATTATCAATTAATGGCTCAGATTGGTTTTAAATGAATAAAAATGAATTTGTAGGTTAAAAAATCTTTTAACTTATTGATAATCCGTTCGATAGACATAAAAAAACACAATTTTTTTTTTTAAATTCCTTCATTTGACGACAGTTAAATTGATTATACTTATTCATTTATCATTAAAAAAGGAGAATAAATAGGAGGTTGAAACGAATAAAAATCTATCTAGGATATTTTTTCTTTGACAATTTATGAGAAATTATTGAATCATCCCATCACGATAAGAACACTTTCGATGATAACATTATTATTTTATAAAGTAAATCGTCTAGATTGGATATTTTACAACGTAAAAAAAGAGTTACTATAAGATTTTAGTTATAAATCATGTCTTGACATTTAAATGAAATTCTGATATTAATTTCTAATTAGCGGATAATGTATATAGATAATGATCCCGTAACATGAAGTCATTCAAATGTGTTGTCAAAATTAATTTAAAAAATTAAATTAGTCACGAAAGAATATAAGTTTCATATATCGGATAATATATAAAGTTTAGAGAAAAATTTTGGGAATTTTATAAAATTATGGATTATCGATCGGAGGAAACAAAATGTGTGTTTGTGTTTGTCGGTGGCAATTTTGTACGACTTTTCTGTTTTCTAGCATACATTTCGAAGATTAAACCATCCATCAACTAGATTCATTTAACTAGACAACCTCAATCTTAATCCGCGATACAAACATAGCCAACCTCACCATATTTGTCATCTGGAAACGGTTTTCTTACCCTCTTCTTCCGTCGTCACATTAATCATATCGCTCGGATCACTTCGACCTAAAACATTTTCGGTAATGACTCGAATTGTATAAGATGTAACAGGCGTCAATGACCGAAGAAGGGCACTAGTTTCGGATCCGGTTACCACCATTTGAACTGTCGGACTCTCCCAATTTTCTAGCAATACAAACTATTATTATTGTATAGAATTAAAATATTGAAATTTTTATTAGTAAATACTTTTAAAATATTTAAAGAAAATAAAGCAAAATAAGTTATAGAATATAACAAGCAATTGATACTAATCGCAAGTTATATGATTGCAGATGGACTGATGCAGAATATTTGAAGAAATTGAACAAAATGAGTTCAAGAAAGAAATGCAAAATTACGCAAAACTTTGAAAGAATATTATAAAGAAATCATTCTACTGTGAATTGATAATGGTTATATATGATGATGATGCGATACTATCTCATAGGTGTCATCGACTTATTGCTTTATAACTCATAGACTTAAAATATTTTGCTTATAAATATAAAACATTTTTTGCTGTTTCCAGCGTGAGATCTTTTAATCATTAAATGTAATAAATTTGATTTCATTTTACAGACTTTTTCTTTTTTTGATCTATTCATAAAATCTTAGCCTTTTTACTATGAGGTTTTATAAAGGTATCGGGGGAGATAGCTGAGTTCAATAAAAGCCGTTTGCTAGCAGAAGCAGTCACTGAAGTGACAAGGTAATTAAGATAAAAAGGATGTAGTCGTCAATAGTGTCCCTCTGGCAAGGGAGAGATAAGTCACTTTTCCCCGATAGCAAAGTTGATAAAAAGTTTTAAAGGTCCAAATTATAAAGTGTAAAGCTAGACATAAAAACAAATGACTTTTCTTTTAACTTAGTAAGAGTTTATTTTAACGTGTGCAAAAAAAATAATAATAATTCAATTTTTAAACGAGATTTATACAATTTCTGTAAGAAAACCGGAGAGTTTCTGTGAAGTGTAGCCTATATACGGGCGAATAATTTTTTTGTTTCTTTTAATAATTAAACATTCATTTAAATTACTTTAAACGTGAAAGAGGAAAAAAGTAAACTTATATGCGATGATATACAGTATTTATTTATTAAATAAAAGTAACTTCTGATAGCAATCGAAATCATGAATAAACAAATCAGGAAAAAAGTGCATTGCATGTTCAAAAAAAAAGTTCTCGAATTCAATCCGTTTTATCGTATAAAAGATTACAAATTTATCAAATGTGTTCACTTCTTTTCAAAAGTGCAATATGTAATCAAATTGAAACATTGAATAGCTTCCATTTTATCTATAACATAAGCCTGAATCGCATATGATATGATATAGGCGTGCACTAAGTTTGGATCAAAATCAAAGATAAGTGAATTTAAAAAATTTTTTTCTTCCATTTTATTTTAAGACGATGAATTGAATCATCTAAACAAGGAATATTCTTAACAAAAATATAAGATTTCATCAAATTCTGAAGCAAACTAGATACAATTCGTCATTAAAAAAGTTTTTCATTTAGCTACCATTTTGTTTTAAGATCGCAGAATAAATCACTAAGTATTTCAGAAATATCTTCTAAAAATTTAAAACTTTAATATATTTATCTGAAGACTTAAGAATTTCAGTTATTCGAGAAACAGCGGAGGAACTCTGAATGAAAGTAATAAGCTAGTAGAAGTGCAATAAATATAAAAACATCAAACATTAAATTATGCAGATTATTAATATTTTTGTAAGTGATGCTATAAATAAACAGGATATCTACCTGATATTGTCTTAAACTGCACCAAATTACCAGTGATTGGACTGTTACCATTAAAAGCTACTTCCCATTGTAAAGAAACTGTGCGACTCGTTATGTTAGTGACAGTTAAATTCAATGGTGCATCTGGAACATCTGGAATGAACACGTTAAAAGATGAAAAAAATATTTAAGTAAACATAATAACGTTTAAACAATTAATTTTAAAATATTTTTTTCATTTTTCAGAAAAATTCTTACCTTGAATAACTAACTGGATATTAGTATCATCGGTTCCAAATTTATTTTTTGCTATACAAGTATATAATCCCGTATCCTGTCTGGAAGTCGACTTGATAGTAAGTTCGGAAGTAGTTTTTTGTTTATCAGTTTCTTGTTTAAGCGTATATCTTAAATTAAAAAAAAAATGAAAAATTATAAGTTTGTTTTTGTTAATGTTATTTCGAATTAATTTTTTGAAATTGTATTCTGTTTTATGATGAATTAGGAAGCAACATAGATTAATGATTAAGGAGCAAGAGATGAATTAATCTGATTAATAACTGCATTGTCAATAAACTGTAAGCTGTTACAACACGACAATAAATCGAATAAAAATTTTAATCAATCATTTATTTATCAATCTGGCGATACTGAAGAAGTATGGATGTTAATAATTCATGCTTTTAGTTTAATTTCTGGAATATTAAAGGTTGCTATTTGTACTTTCTATTATTAAAGATAGATACATTCGACTAATCGGAATTTGAGACGATTTCCTGAAATATTCTATTAATAGTGCAATATTTGGGGAGGTAGATCTTGTTTAATCAACCCATCATCCTAATGAAATTTTTGTTTATCTTTCTTAGTAATAGTTTCTGACTCTCTTAGATTGTCTAATGTAGCTAAATATATTTATTTTTCGACGCTGAACTTTAGATTTTTCATCATCATATTCACCAATGTAACAAAATAGTTTAATAATATATATAGTTATTAAGAAATCTCTGACAATCGTTCTAATTAAATCTAAAATTAAAAATTCTTAAAAATAACTTTTTGTAGTGGCAGTTGGAACAAAACTATAATTACAGTTATCTGAATTTTGTTTTAAGTATCAGTTGACGATACGAGATAAATTGTAATTATTATGATGAACGATGCTACCGAATATTAAACTACAGGTTATTAGATTTATAAATTACTAATTCGCGAGTTTGAATGCTGAATTTTTTTCTCCTTTTTTGATTTTTCAGAAAAGTTTTACCAGGTTTGTAAGTTTTTACTTCTTCATAATAATTAAAATGCAATTTAAGTCAATAGTTGAATAAGCGTTAAAAATTTAAGATCTCTTTTATGGATCCAACAATATGGTGATGAAACATACAATAGACTTTTACCTATTGTGCTACACGCAAGATGACACTCGCGATAATTGTGGTGTCATTTTGTACGCAATTATCGTGAAAAAATACTTGAAAAAATTTTTCCAGCATTCAGAATTTCATCTAATTTTTTTTAGCGATTTAACAATAAGACGAGTTAATTTAACAATAAAATTTGATGATTTTTCTCTAGATATTCTATTTAACTCGCTAAGTTACGCTCCTGCTGCGGTGCTCTTCCGATTACCAGAGACTGGAAAGACGTGACATTAAGCTCGTTACTTGAATGTAAAAATGAATTACCTGTTTCCTTTCTCTAACTTCAGAGTTTCTTTATTTTTTTGCCATTCCATAGTTAAAGGTGGTTCTCCTTTGACTGTACATTTTAAAATCGCATCATTCGATGTTCTTACAGTATGGCTACGATAATTTATTTCGAATCTGGGTGGAACTAAAATTTGTGAAAAAAATGGAATTTTAACAAATTGTATAATTACTAGTTTATTTTTAAAGACTTAAATATTTAAAAATTAACATATATATTTTATAAAATAAAATAAGAATATTGTTTCACTTTAAAATATGCTAATTGAAAACCAATAAATTGTAGATTAAAAATTAATATAAGTATCATCATTAATTGCATATTTAATTATTGAATAATATCATTCATATACTAAGTCTTGAAGTTTGATAAAGAGAAAATTTTCTTTGAATATGTATCTAATCTGTTCTACATTAAACGAATGATCGATAACCCTTCTATGATCAAAACACTTACCATACGACGGGACAGCCAACTAAGGCATTAAAGTACAGTGCCAAGAGATACCATTTTCAAGTCCCTCAAGCTTTCAGAAATGGAAATGTAATTAATTATTCTTAACGATTGTTCCTTCAGGCGATAGAAATGGAGTTCATGCAGATGACTAGTAGATATAAGCAGAAGAAGCTTTTCCCTTTATTGGAAACGCATCATTATCTTTCATTTGCCAGTTTGAAATAATTTTGAATTTTAAGTAGATTCTGTATTCCTCTTGGAATGCGATTTCTAGTCAATCTGCGACATTTAAATTTTTTTCCTACCATGCCTAAAAGGGTTAAGAAAATATCTCGATTTTCGTTTCACATCTTTTTTAAATTATGCATAAATCTTAAATACCTTTAAAATGCCGTTCCATAAATAAGAGAAAGGCAATTTACAAACTTTTTTCTATTATTTAGAATTTCTTACCATATTATATTTTTCTCATATCATCTATCGAGCTTAGCATTTTTTTATAACATTTTAATTTTTCTTTTTTGCTATGAAATGTTTAATTATTGTTTTCTTTTTTTTTGTTATTTTAAACAGGGGATAGTATAGAGTTGTCATCTTCTAGGGAGTTCCACTATATTATGTGGGCGTAAATAAATAAATATATGATCACTGAACAAACTTGATTATGTAAAAAATATTACTATTCTTGCGATATATTTCCTAAGTTTTGTTATACAGTCATACCTCAACTTATGTTGTTAATTCGTTCTAAGACTCGAGACTTAAGTCGAATAAACTTTAAAAAAACGATCTAGAATCTCTATAAATAACCCCCGTAGCTCGCTAATAATATTTCTAAGCTTTTAAATAATTTTATAAATTATTTTGCATATTTTAAAACATTCATTTTATGTAATTTTTGCACTTTTTATTGGTTTTTAGGTGATTTAAATATACAATATATTTTTAAACATATGTTTAATCTTTAAGCAAATATATTTTTAATTAATAAAATATTTTGATTTCTTTTATTCTGGCTTTCCAAATTTATTTAAAACAAATTAATATATATATATTTTTTAATTTTAAAATAAGGCATTTAATAATAAAAATATCTTGTTGTTCTATTATATTATTTTATGTATTTATTTTTAGTTTAATGTATCAAGAGATGCGACTTCCTTAATAACGAATTTTCCATTTACCAGTTCATGTATAAATTAAGAAAGATTTTTTTTTTCATCATTTGTAGTTGAAGTTATTTTAAAACTTCACATTAAATTCATTGTATGAGGATTAACAAAATTATCAAATAAAATAAAATATTATTTGAATTTAAATTTATGATAACATATATAGATTTAAAGTAGAGAACAGAAGATTCATTTTTAAAATATTATAGAAGGAATTATTAACGATACCATTAATTAATCAGATTAAAGAAACTAGACATAGTTGATAAAACTTTCGTTAATTAAAATAAAAATTGTTGATTCGAACGTAAAAATTCTGCTTTTTTTTTATAACAAATTTTTATCGAGCATTAATCATTTTATAAATCGTCTTTATTTTTAATTATTAAAAATATTTTTAAATTATCGTAAAAAAATTATTATTATTTCAAACTGATGAATATTATTTATGGGATAGTTTTATATTAAAAAATAAATAAAAATAAATTTAATTAACCAAATCACATTACTGATTTCGATTATTGTATTAAAAGTAGATTTAACTTGTAAATAGGTTAATCTAATTAAAAACATAATAATTTTTTATGCGTTTCATCAAAATTTTTTATCATTCATTTATATATTTACAGAAAATTTTTGTCAAAATATAAATTAATAGTGAAAAAAATAATATTAGTTTATGTGAAATGTTATTATTATTATTATTAATTTTTTTGCTATTTTTTCTTCTATAGTAATAGCAACAATAGTAGTAAACCTCATGTTTTCTAAAACGGTAAATAAAAATAATGATAACTTTCTCATTTTGGTAAATAAATTTCAGAGGTTAATATATATATATATATAAATCGTTTTAAAAATTTCATCTCGGACAAAATGATTTATTTAATGCATACTATAATTTAAAAACATTTATTTCTGAAGAAAAAAAAAATTAAAAGTGTATTTCTACTTTAATGTATGAAATTCGAAACAAATTCGCCTTCTATTTACAATTCCAAATTAGTTTAAACTGAAGTTTTAAGAGTTAAATCCAATTTCTCTTTTCTCTTACTTTAATATATTTGATAATGTAAGAAAGAAGAAGAAGAAGGAAAAAAAAAAAAAGATATTAAGGAGATTCAAATTTTTTTTCTTTTTCTAGAAAGTGTCGGCAAAGTTTTTTCATCACATCAAGAAAAGACGATCGAGTTTCACATTTTCTTTAATGCGTAAATGTTAGAATATATATATCCTGTAAACAGGACAATGGAATAGTGAACACAAATGTCATTTTGTTTGTCGTTATTATTCAAATTTTATTTTACAATTTTTTATTATTATTCTTTTGTTTTTTCCTCGATTGTTTCGGCGCTCTATAACCACACACACACACACGAAAATAAAAAATAAAATTCAATAAAAATTAAGGAATAACGTTACGTTCTGCTTGCCTGAATTTTATAAGAAAATATAATTCTTGCTTTATTATTTATATAAAAACTTTTTTTAATATTACTGAAATTTGATTTTAAAAAATATGCAATATCATCATAATGTTAATATAAAAAATATGTGCGAAACCATAATTTGTAGTCGTGCTAATTAATTAATTAATCGGATTTTGATATCAATAACCAGTTAATTAATATTTAATTATAATTTAAATTATATAACAATGTTAATATATTGATATCTAATAATAACATTGCAAATACTAATATCAATATCCGCTAAAATTAATTATATTATTAATGAATCGATGAATATTAATCCAATATTTAGTAAATACAAAAATATGGAAGTATTTTTTTTTTATTTACTATTATTTATTGTCGATATTATAATGATATACAGTATTTACAACCGGTGACTTTCAGAGAAAATGCGAGGCCTCCAACTAATATTTTTGAGACCCTTCAAAAAAAAAAAAAATGATAAA
>WUQG02448736.1:0-13066 GCA_011317285.2 Androctonus mauritanicus | reverse complement strand
TCGTATCGTGCTAAATCACACCAAGCGAAAAAATGGATGGCTCAGATGGCCATTATCCTCAATAGCGGACACCCCTCTATAGCAGACAAATTTCTGTTCCCCAGAGATGTCCGCTATTGAGAGGTTTCACTGTATATATATAGTTGATAAATAAAAATTATAAATAAATAAATAAATAATAAAAATTACAGAATAAAATTCAATTTACATGAAGATAGCTTTGTAATATTAAAATTATTAAATACATGTACATAAATATAATAAAATTCCATAATTGCAAAGTCACAAATTTCAACAAATGAATAATACCTGATGATTTACAACCCTGCAGTTATTTCAGAATCCACCTGGTCAGAACTTTTACATAAAACTAATTTTCCAAAACAATAGCTATTCTAACACTAACAAACAACTGGAACCTGGTCATTGTTAAAGAAAATCATAAACATGCTAGAATCAAAATGACAAAAATGTGCTAATATACTTAACTATAAATAGAATAAATACCAAAACAAGTAAATTAAATAAAAATAATTATTAATTCCACAAAAACACTTATAAAAGTGTTAACAAGCTTTTTTGAAAAAATAATAAAGCACAAACTAGTTAGTAAAATAATTTGTTTAATTATCAATCAGAATTCAACAAAACAATAATAAATTTATTAAATAATAATCCAAATTGCAAAATCCTTAAATTAATTAAACCTCCACTGATACTACAAGAAAATATTTAATGGTCAATTGACAATTTAACAATATCACTATGCATAATCATCACTTTCAATTCCACCACTTCATACTTAATCAGGGTCAGAACTCTTCTTATAAGTAACTTATATGGAAGGCTCACATTAAGCTCATTTACCTAAATCTATCAAACAATTTCTATTTTTCTTCTCACAGAATATTACTGACAATCATTTTTCAATCATTTGTCATTAATTTTTCAGTTATAATAGTTAACATTATTATGAGACATGTGGCTGGAATAACAAGTTTTGGCCTTAAGTGTTCATGGACTTATGAGTAAAGATAAGCAAACAGCAGATTTTTCCCATCTCAACTGACTCAAAAACAACTTCAAAACAAATTTTGAAGGAAGTAAAGATAGCTTTACAATTCATCACATAAAGATTAACAAATATGATAGGATAAATACCTTGTTATAATTAAATAGATGTAAGTAATTGTTGATTAATCCATTATGTTAGTCCTAATTCACATTACAATTCTTTAGGATGGAAATAGTACACAGCTGTGGTTGATATTCATGACACTACATCGAGACATTTCTTTAGACTGGTCACTACTGCCTTGGTGTTCTCTTGAAGGCATCAATGGCCTGATAGCATGATCCTCTTCTTATCCTGTTTTTTGCACCTCTACAGAACTATCATTGCTTCTTGCTTTCTTAATTGCCAAATGCTTAATGTGCCACTAGCACTGGAACATTTGACTGTGCTAGTGCCTAATTTTCATCAGATTAATTATTAAATTTTATTTCAATTATTAAATCATGGATGATGCCACTCATAATTCATTAGTTTATTCATTAATTTTGAGATGGCACTAATATTAGTCAAAATTGATTTCAAATTATTAAATTTCCATTATAAGCATCAAGGATTTATTTAACGTGTATTAAACTTTATTTAATTATTATTCTTGAAGATTTACTTCATAAAATTAAATTCTGATATATCATTACTTAGAAATCATTATTATAGCTACTATGTATCTTACATAATTTTGTTTATCATCCAGAAAAATTTAAATATTTAAACTTTAAAAGTTCCTAAAAAATAAATTATATAATTAAAAATTTAGATATGATTGCTCAAACACAAATCAATGTCCCAATTTGCTATTTTTGATTAATGAATAGAAATTTTAGTGACAGTTATTATTGTAGGAATTTTAAAATTTCAATATTTAAATTTTTTACTGGTAATAAATTTGTATCAACATGTACCATTTTATTCATATAATCTGTTTAGCTGTAAAAATAATCTTTAGTTGTAATTGCAGTTGCCACAGCAACATACAAATTCTCATTTTTTGAAATAATGTTTGTATTCTTAAGAATTATTTTGGTTAATTGACATCTTGTTTTTCTGTTTATCACTTAGTTATTATATTGATGATGGTTTAATTTAAGCCAAAAACCTTTTATAAAATTTGTTCCTCTAATTAAACAATTTCTGCTGGTTTATTACTGTTCTTGAATTTCTTTGTTTATGAATAATTTTTATGTCTGATATACGGTAGGTCCCTAATTAACATGATTTTGATTTATGTTGTTTCAGAGATATGCAAATATGGAAATCTCTTTATTTCCATTGAATTTCCATAAAACACAAATGAAAAATTAATTGAAAAATTTACTTTTTTGTAAAAAATCACTTATGGTCATAAATTTTCTTACCTATCTTAAATTATGCTCATAAACTTCATTTGACCATGCTATCTGCTAATGCATTCATTAATGTGTATCAAATTTACACATTATTGGATTTACACAGTCTTTGATTTATGCAGAAATTTTTTGGATGAATTAAGTCAGGAACCTAGTGTAATTATGTGTTAATAAAATTACAAGTAGCATTTAATGAAAATTGAATTCATTTCTAGGTAAAGAATTGCATTTAACTCCTCTTAATGCAATTATTCAGTTGCGACCAAGTTTTACTTATCTTGACCAATCTGATAATAGAGCAAAAGCAGAACTTAAAGGAAATGATTTTGGTAAAATACTATTTTTAAGAATATATGAAAATTTCTTGATATCATCAAAAAATGCCCTATAATCATGATTAAATATTATTTTTGTAGATGATCATTCACAGGATGAAGAAGAAGAAGCCCATAAAATAACAGTTAGATTTGCTGGTCCAGATAATGATAAGGCACGTCAAGCTAGAGAACGTTCTTTTAATTATATACAACAACAATTAGCAAATGAACCTTGGGTTAATGTAAAATATCATAAATATAAGGTACACATCTCAGCTATTTATATATATAAATTGGAATTTTATTATAATATTTTTGAAAAATTCATTTGTTTAAAAATCTTAAAATTATTTTTATTTCAGTCATGTGAATCTGAAGAAGAAAGTAACAAACTTTTATGCAGTAAAACTGAATGTGATACTTCTAGCTTATTAACATCATCAGAAAATTATGTGAATGCCTTATTACCAGAAACCCTAAGATTGTGAGTTTTTTTTAATATTCAAAATATAGCTAATATATGAAAATGTATAATAATTAAATAAAATAACTAAATCTATATTAAAAGAAATTTATTATGCCTACATGTAATCTTATCTATAATTATCTTATATTGGATATAAAATTAAATGTTCATACAAAATATTTGATCTATATTTTTGAATTAAAAAGAAAATTTTATAAAAATTGGAAGATAATTTAATTCAAAAAGTCTGTATCATTAATATATTTGAAAACTGATAAAATTTCATTACGTTTATCATTGTTCTCAATTTATTTTTAATAAATTCATAAATTATACATACATAAAAATTTGTGTCTTAACCTTCTACATCAATTCTCATAAAATCAGAAAATATCCATAATTCTTCACATAGTATAATTATTATTATACTAGCATATTTTGACAATATAAGATGAAACATTATCTGGTCTATATGAATGTTTAATTTTTGATTAATAGAATCAAGAAATTCTATAGCTGTATTAAGCAGGATATAAAATCTCTTCAGACAGTTTTTTTTAAGAGCCATCTTATTTCCATGGGGAATAAAAGATATTCTTCTTATATATTCTTGATAATTTTCATTTCATATTTGTGAAATAAGCCACTTTTCTGAAAATATTTCCATCAACAAAGAATTTATTCTGCTGAAGTGCGGGTATTTTTTGAATTTTATTCATAATACATAGACAATATGTTAAGCTTGAGTATTATTATTTTACTCAAACATATACACATAAATTAAAAGAATTCAATTTGATATTTAAAAAAATTCAGAAGCTAAATTTCAAAATTATCAAAATAATGATCTAGGAAAAATCATGACATCTAATCTTAATAAGGAATATGATTACTTTCAATGCACACTTCACTGCACCTTCTCATACTAGCTATAAGGTTGTCAAAAAGTTCTGAGAATATTAATGACCATTCATGCAAAAGGGCAGTCTTAAGCTTAACAATATTTCTGGAAGGAAGAATGAGACCAATAATTTATCTTCCAAGAACATCAAATATGCTCGTTCAGATTTAAATCAGGAAATTTGGTTGGCTAATCTATTTGATCAGTTCTCTGTTCATCCAGATATTTCACCTTACTTGCAGATAGAATCACCCGCCTGATCATGGTCATCTTTCATCCAGATATTGGTTCACAATATCTGGATGAAAGATGACCATGATCAGAAGGGTGATCCTGTATGAACAGGCATTATTATTCATTAATATGAATCTTAGGCCCATTACACCTGCAAATGAAAGAACATGTGGTTCAAAGATCTCATTTTTATAAGATTGTCTATTCAAAGTGCTTTCTTGAAAGATGTGAAGATCCTTTGTAGCCATGATCCTTGTCCATATCAATAGATTTCCACTTCTAATATGATACAGTTTCTTTAATATTTGATAGCTGATATATTGTACCATGTTCTTTCCAAATAAAAGTTATTTTGAAGTCAGAGTGCAGACCAAAACTGGATTCATCTGTGAATAGAACCTTGTTTCACATGTTGATATTCTCATGATCCCAAGTGACATATTGATGATATCAATTCAAATGAATGTTTTCTGAAATAGGGACAAGGAAATAAAGACTGTTTGTCTCCTGGCATAAAGGTCTATTTCATTAAATCTTCTGGTCATAATTTTTTTTGAAACACTTCCAGCAGCTTCAGCAGAAAATTAAAAAAAGTAACTGAGAATAGAATATATTTTCATGATGTTTTGTAATTATTTGCAGGTAATGATCATCTTGAGATCTTATGACATGAGTAGGTGCTTAACAGTGTACTCTCTTTCCTGAAACAATTTCCGTAGCCTTGACACCACTATTCTTGACAAATTCAATTTTCTGGCATATCGACTTGACCCAATCTTACCTCCATCTAATCAATAGCATGCCATTACAAAGAATTAACTAAACAATGTCTATTAAGTATTTTCTAAGTTTTGGCTATTCTATAATTGTTGATAAAGGTTCCAAAAATGAAAAACAACAATGTCATGCCCTATCAGCAATATGCACACTTGAGTTTCAATAAAATTGTGCTGCCAGAAATGAAAATCTCTGGCACATTTTTATAGAAACTCAGGTTTGCATATTGCTGATAAGGCATGACATTTTAATTATTATTTACATATTCAGCATGTTTTAAACACCTCTTTATGGCATTTTTAGATTTTGTATTTAAATATAAAAAAAATTAGGACTAATGATTTGTAACTTTTGCCTTTCTGTGTATATTATTTCTTTATATAAATATATATACTCCTCAAGGTAACTACCAGATTTCTGTAATTAAAAAATGTACTGTCCTTTAAAAAATTCTTTTGTTTTTGAATCTACTAACTTAATAAAACTTGCTTCATTATTGGCAAACATATGCACATTCTAGATATAAACTTTTGTACTTATAATATACCATTTCATTTTTAAATTCCAGAAAATTTCAAAAACTCTTTAATAATTTTAAATATTAAACAATTCAATTGCTATGGTGACTGGTAAAGAATTCTACAATTAATTAGATAACAGATATAAATTTAACTTAATCTAACAGAATTATAGAAGATAACAGTAATATTCTAGCAATAAATATAATGTAAAACTACAGTTAATTAACATATAGCAGTATTTCAAGATGCCAGAAATTACATTATAAAAATTCTTGCCTTATAATTTGAAGCTTTTATTCAAGTCTCTGAAATAACAAACTCTATTTGGTCAAATTATTACATATATTAGAAAATACAATATATGCAGTGGTTTCAATATTTTTATGGATGTCATGTAACAATGATTTCCAAGTTATGAAGAAAACTTGCATACAAATTAAATTTATAAATTAAGGATCATTTGCATAAAGGAATAATATAGAATATCATATTAATTATTCTATTATTTTTTTATTTTTATATATATTATATGGATAATATCAAGCATCTGTATTAAAAATATATCATCATCATCATCATAAAATTCATTTGCTGCATCATGATAAATATTCTTTTCAATAAAAAAAATAATAATAATAATTTATTCTAGAATTCTTTATCAGTCACCATAACATTTAGATTGTTTAAACTGAAAATTTTTGATATATTCATCATTTAAATGTATTAAATTTTTTCTAAGTTTAAATTTTCTGTTTATTAAAAATTTCTTTCAAATTTGCAAATTTAGTAAATTGATATTAAAATTATTAAGTGAAATTAAAAAAAATAACACTTTTACTATTATTTTAGACAATTTAAATTATAAAATTTCATTTAATTAGTCTCTCCATTGCAAAGATTTTATTATATTTAAATTATATGTTTCACTATATTTTACATTTTAAAATTATTATTTAATAAAGTGATTAATAATTTTAATACCAAATTTATTTATATATCTAGAGCTCCAACTGTAATTACAAACAATCAGCTTGCAGCCATGTCCGATATCAAGAAATCTCCACTTACTGATCAAATACGTACTGTTGTAGTAAATGGTAAATAATTTTCCATTTTAAATTAGTGTTATTTATGTAAGTATTCTAAATAAAAATATTAAGAAAATATTATTATTGAGAATTGAAAACCATATTTTGATATAAAATTATCATTTTATTACAGAAAATTTCTAAAATTATTATATTATAAATGTTGTATTTAAAAATTAAAAAATAAATCAAATAAAAAAATAATTACAAATAAAAATTGAGATAGGATATATCATTGAAAAAGAGTATATGTTTTGTTTATAGACACATATTGTAGTAATAAATATAAATAGAAAATTGTTCATTAATCATTTAGTAATAATAATGCCCCTAATTATAGATATAGGTCATTATAAAATTGTTATTCAATTTAGAATATTAATAACTTTTATTCTATAGGAGATAAAAGCAATTTATAAAATGTTTCAGTAAGATAATTTATTCAAGTTGTGCTTTTTAAATAAAATGATTCATTTATTTTATCATTTTTGCTTTCTTATTTTTCCAGATAATCTACACTGAGCTATACTAAACAACTTCAATAGAAGAAAAATGAATTTTTGGTACATTAAAACTTAATATTCCTACCATTAAATATAGCAAATTAGAATAAATTATCTTACTGAAATATTTTACAGATTATTTTCATCTTTAGAATAGAAATTATTATTATTTTAAATTGCACAAGGACTTCATAATAACCCTATATATTCATAGAAATTTTGTTGTTATAATGCTAGAATCAAGATTTTAATAAAATGTGGGTTGTTTAAACAGCAAGTTTATAAAGAATAAGAAAAATCTTCAACTAAATAGCATAAAAGTAAATTTTAGGTTAGGATAATTAATAAATCAAAAGGTCAAAATTATCTCATGTTAAATAATTTGAAATAAAATATAAATTAATAATTAAATATCTTTGGATTAAGTTGACTATATCTGATAGTCAAAATTCTAGTTAAATTATTATTAATTTATCCAAAATAAAAACTTAAGGAATTTCAGTTTAATTTTATTTAGTTTAAATTTAGTATTCTAAATAAAAACTTTGGAATTAAATTAGGGATCTTTGTGATAATGCCTTAATACTATACCAGTTAGATCATTGGGATATGTTTAGTTTTAATTTTAGATAATATACACTAGGTGGATTCATCAATATTGAAAAAGATCAATGTCTTTAATGTTTTTTTCAGTCAGCAGACAGTTTTTCAATATTTTAAACTTTTAAATTAAAGTTATTGTCCATTTGTTATGTAAAAATTATTACTTAGCCTGTGTAGTCTCTTTCTTAAGGTTGATTCTTATTATCTGTTGCAGATAAACATGGGGGAAATTCTTCTGTGGGAACACAGTGATGGGTAAGCTACCATCACTGTGTTCCCACAGTGGTGGTAAACTACTTAGAATAGAAATATCCTGCTACCATCCACATAAAACCTGCTACCACAGTGCCATCCCACAGTGGTGGTATGGCAGCAGGTTTTATGCTGCAGTATGATATCAAAACCACATCACTTTTATCATACTCATATTTTCCACTATGATTCTGCACTAGTGGGAACCAACCTTAAACCATACTCATTTCCCTCATGTTATAATTATTTTTATTATCTTTTTTTCTACTATATATTTTTGTAGAATATATCTAAAATATCAGTCTTAAAAATAGAATTCTATATTTTTTATACTGCTTTCCCACTTAAACTAAGAACTTTGAAAACGAGTACATACTATAGCAGTTGTGCTCATCTCAAAACAAAAATGTTTGAATGTTCTTAATTGTTATTCAAAAGCTCTGAAGATGGCAATAAGTAAGCCGAAACGTTTGGCAATAAAGATTTTTGTTTTGAGATAAGCACAACTGCTATAGTATGTACTCCTTTTCAAAGTTCTTAGAATTCTATATGTTCTGCATTTAAGTTATCATCTTTTAAGTTTTAATATTTTATAAAAATTTCAAAATTTGATTGTTTTGAATATAAATTGCTTTAAAATTTTTTTCTGATGGATGATATTATTATTCTACCATTAGGTTATTAAGCAGCCTTATGAAATATTTATGCAAATAAACTTTTTCTTATAGGATTATTTTTATTTTTGTAATTATAGGATTGTATTTTCAATTTAAAAATAATTTTTTATTTCACAATATACTCATTAATTTTATTTAACTATTGCATTTATTAATGCGATGTTTATATGTATTGAATTTAGATATTGTTGGACTTATATAGTTTTCAACTTATATGGAATTTTTTTGAATAAATTAATCACATAATTGTAAATATGTGATTAACAGAAGAGTAAAATCAAAAACATCAAGATAGAGAGAATTTATCAATTTAAGGAAAGGATGAACAGACATAAAATGATAAGTGATGATAAGTTCTTAAATTGATGCATTTTGACTGATTTGAAAGAAAAAAAGATTTTATATTTTTTCTTTCAATGTTAATTGAAGAACTGCTGAATCCTTATGTTATACGTATTTACTATTTTATTATACAGTAAAATTCAATTATAATGACTACTTTTTAATAAAATTTTGGTTATCTTTTTGCAAAAAAAAAAAAAAAAAAATCAATACATATTTTGATATATTGAAATTCCCATAAAATCCCCTACATATCAACAGATTTTTTCAAAATTTACTCTATACAAGAAAATATAGTACAATGTCAATTTAAATACATTGAAATCTTTTGAAATTCATGGAAAATTCTATATGAAAATAGATAGATGTAGAATTTGAATCTCAAAGAGCATAGTTATGAGTTTAATTTTATAACTAACAGAAAATATATTTAATATTTATTATTTTGTTATGTATATGTGGCAATATATTATGTGATCATTAGTAGCATTTAAATTGATTTTATTTTGTCATTATTTGTTTGATCCAGTTTATTTTTCTAAAACAGTTTATATTAATTTAATATAATAATATATATGAATGCATTTATAGTAAATTTTTAGATTATTTTTTGTTATTTTATTCTATTTATATCAATCATATACAAATTGTTCTACATTTAAAATAATTTGACTTTACACTAAAGAGAATATAATTAGACTAGTCTATCCTAAAAGGACTTTTACATTAATAAAATATGCTTTAGGATCTAGTAAGCTATTTTTCTATTTTTTATTATATTAAGAAGTGTAATTCATAATATCAGTTGTGGTTGTAATATTTGATTAATTCATACTTTCCTATTTATATTACTTTCTGAAGAATTTATTGCTAATCTCTCTCTTCCAGTTTTAATATTTACACATGATTTGATGTCAAAATAAACAAAATCTAAAAATACGTGATTTTATGAAATAATGCCTTTATTAGCTCTGAAACAATAAATTACCTGAATTTTTTATAGAAAACAATTATGCATAACTTGTTATCAATGGCAGTTCGTGACTTGAAATCATGGATGCTGAAACTTTCAAGATATGCATACACACTGTAAATACAGTATTCACATATTTGGATAAAATGGCAAAATTATGGTAAAAATGAAAAAAATATTGTTTATTGTCGATAAAATTATATAGTTTAATATAATTCAAAATGTTATGTCTTTAATTTTAATTTCAAAATATTTAAAGAGATGGGATAAACACGATAAGTACTAGGAACATGCCACAACTGGCACAACCTGCACATAAACAACAATGGAACAGACAGTGCTGCATTGCACTAATAGCTTGCATCCACGCATATCACTATGACCTACATATACTTGCTGAAGCATGTGTGACTAGCAATATCGCACTATGATAAGCACAGTGCCACTAGCATCCTTCACTCACCTAAATACTACAAGATAGATTTTTATTATTTTTTATATGAAATAAGAGAATTGTATAGGATTGTTGATGATAAAATTAAATATTACAATCAAATATAAATAAATTAATAAATATATTTATATATCAAGAAAAATTGGGTGTGTTGCAGTTCCACAATGCCTATGCATGAACCATCTCTGCTTGTTATAGTACCTTATAAATAAATTTATAATTAATAATTTTTTGAAAAATATTTTTGAAAGAAATATTAATTTAAAAGGAAAACTATTTTCTGTGTGTAGTTCATTTTAGCATTGAGTTTTTTTAATTATTAATCATTAATCTTTACTTTACTTTAAATATATGTGAAAATATTTTTGATGATGTTTTTTATAATGAATTCTAAACTATATATACAAAATGAAAATAGAAATAAATCAAATAAATCTTTTTAAAGATTGTTTTAGTTTAAAAAAAAAATTAAATTATTTTAAGACTAAAATGTAGTCTTTAAAAAGATTAATAGATATACACCATATTAAGCCTATTAAAATAATTAATATTCAACATCATTAAGGCTGAAAATATGCTTAAACAAATTTTACTTTGTATCAAATGAAAAGTGAAAATTCACTCTAAAGTAATAAACCATCATAAAATTATTAATATTTTATAAAACAATTTTCAATTATTTTAAATTTTTTTTACTATATGTGATATCAAAATTACAAAAAGTATTCTATGTGAAATAAAAATTTATGTAAAGAATTATTTCACACTTCATAGAGAATCTACTCTTCAATTTTAATAAACTTTGATATGCATATTCAAGAAGTTGACTAGAATATAGTTGTTCATTGTGATTTTTTGAAAACCCAAATTAATAATACTAAATATGCTAATATAAATGTAAGCTAAGACAATAATTCAGAGCTTCAAAAAATTTCAAAACATTATTTTTTGATTATGAAATATTATCTTCAGAGTTTTGACCAAAACTTTTATCTATTACATTATGTTTTGCACTTTAAAAACATTGAAGAGATTGGTCAAAATCCCAAGGCAAATCAATAAAAAAAAAAAAAACAAAAATACTAAAATTATTACGAGTTGCCTTTTTGTAAACAATTTGTCTTGCAGTTTGTATTTCCAGAAGTTATGTTGATTGTAGATTTATGAAATAATACCATTAAATAAACAAATGAAAATCTCTCATGATAGTAACATAATAACAGATTTGTCAATATTTATTAACTCATTATTTTTTCACTATAGCAATAAAAAGATAATTTGTCATTTTAATTTATGTGCATTACACTTTTAAAATGATGTTGAATATCAAAGTACTCAAAAAATAAAACTAAAAATAAAAAAATTAACAAAAATAAATTGTGCTTGCTATAGCATTCATTTATATAAAATAAAAAAAAATGAAATGAAATGATATCCTCAATTGTTTTGTTTGGTAAACTCAATACTGCAAGAAGTATTATTAGAGGAAAAAACGATCCAGTTAATGAAAAGATTGTTGAAAGAATGACTTTATTTGCAAGGTTACTTTATTTTTGAAAACAAATTTCAAGCAAACACTCCATTATCAAAATATAAATTTCATCAATCAAATATGCATGGAAATTTGCCTGAAAACTGTAATGGAACAAGTAGTTCTCAAGAATGTTATTCTGATAACTGCACATAAGAAACCAGAATAAAGAGAAAATAAAATAAAGAGCCAAAATAAAGAGAATTTATGTTAGCATTCTAAGAATCACTGTATTACATAATCTATGTATTGTTTTCCATAATAGTTATATCTATAAAGAATATTTCAATGACTATGTTAAAAGCAACATTTTAATTCCCATTTGTTATTTTTTATTTGAAATCATCTTTTCACATAGATTAAGTTTTATTAATTATTGCCTATTGATTTTTGTGCTATAAGCTTTTCAAATTTTAATATTGGTAATTATAGTGCAAATCCCATTAATTTTATGGAAAAATAATCATATTTGTCCCCATTCCTACAGAGTTTCACCAATCTCTGACAAAGTAATTTCTTTATGAAAATTCAGAATGCTCCTTTACAATTAAAACAAATAAATAATTAATATAAAAATGCTCCTACAGGGCAATTAAAAAAGGAGAATATGATAAATAAAAAGTTCAAGAATATGAAGATAAAAAGTTCCTGTTTTATTTGGCTATGGAATTTTATCAAAAAATTCCATAGTCAAACAAAAAAGGAAAAGCCTAGAATTTTTGTCACAAATGAGTTTTTAAGCAACCTGAAGAGCTTGATAATAGGATTGTATTTTATACTTCCTTTGCACAAGTTTATCAATTGTTATCAAATTCTTATGCAAAGGAGAAAATATGATCCTACTATCAAACTTTGTAAGTTTCTTAAAAGTTCAGTTGTGATAAATTCTTATCTTTTCTTTTTTCTATAGGATTGTTTGGAAAGTAATTTCATTTTTTCATGAAAATGAACAACAATTTTTTTATAATATATAAATATTTTATTCAATTATATATTGACCATTTTGGTC
>WUQG02448735.1:0-35106 GCA_011317285.2 Androctonus mauritanicus | reverse complement strand
TTATTACTAAAGTAGAACCCCGAAAAAAATAGGATAATAAACTAATCACGGTGAAAATATACCGTACTACTTGCTATATAAAGTTTTCTAAACTCCGATTAACCGGCATTTTCAATAAATCTGGTTTGCATTTACCGCATCGATAGATATTGACCAATGGCATTCGAAGGCTGTCACACTTAGTTTGATTTTCCATTCTTCATAAAGTCGTGATTGATGTTCTTAGCAAACTTCTTTCAGACGAAAAATCGGACTTCAGACCGGAAAATCGGAATGCATTTGAATTTATGCACACAAATAAAAATAGTAATAATAAATAAATAAATAAAAAATAGCAATCGAAACTTTTAAAGTAGAGGAAAGTTTCTTGAAGTCCTACTGAACAGCGAACTGTGTGTGTGTGTGTGTGTGTAGGTCATGCGAACAGTTAAAAATGTAACCGTACTACTGTAGGAATAAAAAGAATAGGAATAAAGGAAAAAAAAACAGGAATATTAAATTAGACATCGGTATTGTTATTAATAGCCGGACACGGGTAGAGAGAAGAGTCTTCTTTCGTTATTCCTGGTAGAAACGTTGTTCTGCCACCCTCGGGGTTCTGATTGCCTGTAATCTAAAGGATCGTCGGTAGGACTTTTACAGCAAGACTTCGTTACGAACCCAAGCTTTTGCTTCGTGCCAGTTTTTCACTTGGATAATTGGGAGGGGAGACTATCGTCATGGCAACTAGGGGTGGGGAGTAAGATAATTTGTATCCCTGAACTGCACATCTTCAATTGCTAGCAGACAAGAGGGAGAATAATGACGAACACCAACGGAAATCTATGCGCAGTGAAGATACATATCAAAAGACTACCTTTTTGCCTTATTTTTATTACAGTCTTAATAGCGATGCCATTTGACAGAGTATGCGTTAAAACGAAAAAAAAAAGAAATCTAGCTTAAGTTTAGACCCGATCTTAGCATTTTGTTGAAAAATCTCTAACGAGAATTGGCTGAAAACGCCAATTTGTAGCGGTACAAGGCTGTTCTTGTTATTGTTTTTTTAATGCTATGCATGTCAACTGTTACAATAATATATAATGGACAGGAGGTAAAATATTTTACTCCATAATTTGAGGCCCATTATGCCTTGTGGATCGATATCGATTAAAATTAATGCCCCGTTAAACAAACTTATCTTTCTCTCTCTTTCTCTCATTCTGTCTCTCTCTCTCTCTCTCTCTCTCTCTCTCTCTCTCTCTCTCTCGCTTTCTATGCACAATCGTCAAATTTTTAATACCATTTTATTCTATTTACTAGAAGAATTAATTAAGAAAAATCGAGAGATGTCATCGCTGGTGATGTCCTACCAGATGAGTTGTTTTTATTTGGTAACGTGCAGTCAATATGGACACTTATATGCTGCTTAATAAGATCAATCTATCGGGAACAAGAAGGTGAAGTGTCACGGCTAAATCCGATTACTATCTCTACAGTTTCATTGTTGCCAGATGTCCGTGATTTTGCCCGTCCCACGCCTTTTACACGGTCGGTACGGTTACCTCGATAGAATTAAATGGTAGAGTACACTGTAGCGGCAGCATTTTTTTTTTTTTTTTGGAATTTTTATACGGGGGTATGCGAGTAAGATAAGGTGTGATTGTTTGTGTTCTTTCATTACAGGTTAGGTTCGACGAGAGGGCGGACTAGATTAACAGGAAAGGCTCCCTCTTCCTGACTGCGGGGCCCGAGGGCACAGAAACGGGGTTCAGCTAACGTTGGTGGTGTGTGCTGCCGGCCGATGGTGCGTGCCGAGTCGGTGGCGTGTGGCCGTTGTCATGGAGACCAGCAAACACCTCTAGCATGAGTCACACGGCACGGACGGGACATTTTTTCGTCACGTGATCCACGCGTGTGACTCGCGTGACGTCAGTTTCCTCGGATCTTCTCGTATGGGGTGTTGGGACACTCTCTCTCTCTCGTTTCTCTCCCCACTGGGTCTTGGGAGTAACACAGAACCACACACACGACCCGCAAGACACCCTAACCCATTAATCCATTCTAAAAATTTCCACGTTAATCGACGCTAACCTGAAAATGCAAAGCGATAAAGGGAAAGAGTCCGATCTGAGCGATCCAAGAGTATTAATTATCACAAGAGGGAAAAATTAAAATACGCAAACTAATTAATTTAAATCGTTAAAAAGGATAGAGAATCGTGTGAGAGGAGTTAACCTTCCCACGCCACTTGGCAGTAAACAATTACAAAATTGCATCGAGTTGCACTCTTGTGGATGACATTGTGACATTAACATTCTTATAAATTTATCGATTCGTAATTAACTCTATACTAAATTTCTGAAACCGGTGTTATAGAGCGATTTTTGATATTTTCTAGTTTTAACCTTTAAAAGCGAAAGATTTTCGGCTTTATCCATTGTCGAAAGTTTTTAGCTTCCGATACTTTTCGCGAATTTTATTCATGAAGCGAAAAGTAATTAGAAGACAGAAATATTTTTTAAAGAAATAACACGATAAAGACCTAATCCTATTCGATGTACGGTTTAGGTTGTAACATTTATCAGGATAGAGAGATAGAAAAGAAAGAAGAAAGAAGGGGAGAGGAAAAAAAAATCAGCGGGGATGAAGGAGAGAGAGGGAAGAAATTATTTCATACACACGGGACGATTTAAAATTTAAGTAATTCACGAAATTAATTTGGAAAGGAAAGAAAAAGAGATGGAAAAAGAGAGATGAAAGAAAGGAAAAGAGAAACTCATGAAATTCAACCTCACTCTTTCTTTTCCCTACTCTTACCATTAGCATTTTTATCACATCTGCTCAACGTTTGAACGTTTATAGTCGATGTTTTTACATTGTCCGGATTTGAGATTCATGATATTCATGATGTAATTTGTTTTAGCATTAGATCGTTTTGTAGGAGGGAGAATTTAGATAGGGGAAAGGAAAAAATTCATCTTTGTGAAAACTGCATCTCTCTTTCTCTATTTTTTTTTTTTCCTCTTTCTTCCGGCATCCCTCAGCCGTCATGTGTTAGAATTCTTTTTTTTTTCTCCTTCTTCTTTTGTGGGGCACGACGACTTCTTACAGAAAGAGACGTCTTCATATGTAAAAGTAGCACGAGAAACTTTAACCTCCTCTGTAAAAAGAGCATGGCTGCCAATTGAATAGAAGCCAGACTTGGAGATTTGCTTGCGACACTTGGCCAGTTACGGAGAATAATTAGATGGGTATGCTAGTTTAGAAGCGCACCATCTGTCCCGACCGCAGCGCCCCTGGCGGCGGACGGGTGCAGCCATGCGTGAGCCTTTTGCCTTCCGAGCCAACGGCTACAGACGGCTATATAGTGTACACGCTTCCTCTTCGCATCCGCACAATTGTTTCAGCACGGAACAGTTTGCATCTCTCTCAAAGACGTCTTGCAAAATATAAATTTTAAATGCATTATAGGGCATCCCGACAGCAGGGTTCGAATCCCAAACCGCGCATATAATTCCAGTACATCCGAAAAAAGAGTTTTTGTACAAGAGAGTTTGTCTAATATAAATTAATTTTAAAGGCATCAGAGATTACAACAGGAGGGGTTCGAACCCCCAACCTCGTTTGTAATAGAAAGACGAGAATGAGATCTTTTCCAAAAGGAGCTGCTAACTCCGATATAACTCGCAGTATCAGACATCACGCCAAATTACCAGCACCCATATCACCGATTAGAAGCGATCTCCTCACAATAACCCGGAGATCTTTATCTTCTTTCACTCCCAGAATCCCCCGCGGTGATGACGCTGAGCAAACAGTTGTCTCTGTTGCGAATCCATTGTCCTAGGATTAATTAGAAGTCAGTGGCACTGACTCCTGCCTGACACACGCTGTACAACCAACTTCGGGCACGACTCCCACGAGGGCCAATCGGGTCCTGACTGCGAAAGTGCAGGCATTCTCCGTCCGGTAGTGGAGTAATAGTCCTGCACAATCTGTCAGTGTAAATACTCCACTCGTTAACTCCAGCAGCAGCATCTTACGTTCCTGCTGTAATGAGATGGCTTCCCTACTTTCGTCTTTAAAGCGTGTTTTGTCTTTACTTCTCCTTAACTCTACCGACTTATTAAAGAGCATCGTTAATTGGCTGCGAGTGTTTTGATATTTTTTAGATTAAAACAACCAAAAAATTTATATATATATATATATATATATACATATATATGTATATATATGAAAGATATAAATATCGAAGAAATTTAATGCCGCGAAAACTTGCATCTCATTATAGATTTTCGATTGTGTTTTTCTGTCTCCAGAATAAAAAAAAATAATAATAAAGGAGGAAAAAAAAGGAACTTCCAGCCTTTTTGTACTGATTAAAAGTTGCCGTTTTTAAAAGTTCGATTCTAAATGTTGTTTTGATAAATTAATTTCAGTGTTTGCGGTCTGGTGTGAGACTCCATTCTGAGGACGATCACCAGAAAATATTTATTTAATATTAGAAAACTGACAAGTATCCCCTTTTTCGATTGTATAAGACCAGGAGCGATTTTTTTTATTCCTTTTTTATATTTTTTAACAGATAAACTAGGTGTCGAATATTAAACGGCAGTTTTTCAAAGGGTTCGAACCTTTCCAGGCGTACACGAAACGGGGAATTTCTTTATGCGAAACGTTTTTTTTGATAAATTTATAAAGGAATGTGTTTCGCAGATAAAAATGTATACAATATTCAGAATGCATATACAAGGACCTCAACTGCACTTCTTCAAATATCTCCACAAGACAAGACAAAGCCATTTCCTTCGAATCAATGCACTGAAGCTCAAAATCAATTTTGATTTATTAGATTTTTTTTTACTTCTTCTTCTTTTTCTCTACAAGATAGTAAATGGTGATGAAGTGAACACTAGGCCAATAGCAGATGGTTTCCGCTTTTTCCTTCCTCCGGGAGAAGATTTGTTAATTTTTGAAAGTGGAGACAGAGTAGAAAGACTCTCTCTCTCTCTCTTTCTTTCTGCGAAAGAAAAACGCATTAAGTTGAATCCCCATGTAAAATAATAATAATGACGACGATGAAAACTTTAAGGCGATATATCTATGGTGGCACGCGTATCGAATTAAAATAATCGAAAATTGAGCGTACGCGATATACCGTAAAGGTTTGAACAACGATAATCGACAAACGTATAAAGAATGGGAAGGACAGTGTGGGAGATTTCGGGAGGAATGTCAAACATGCACTTGACACGGTTGACCCCTGGTTGCTTGTAACAAGATTCAAACCAGCGCCGTGATTGGTATAAAAACATAAAAAAAGTGTAGTGAGAAACGAAGTGAATGGCAGCAGTTTCGCTACACACCGATATTACAACTAAGATAATGCAAGCAATATCAGACCAGCTGTTACCTCAGGACAGGCTAGACATTGCATACAAAGAGCTAAAACTGCCTGTGGCCTGTAGCTTTGTTAGACAGGCAGCCATCCCTTCTGGCTGTGATTGCTAATGTCTACGTTAATGAATAGGCCAAGGTAGGGTAAGATGAGACAATGCAGTACCATTGGGGTGGTCGGGGATGCCGGCCCGGTTGCTATGGCGATAGTCATCTCAAGAGGATGTTAACCCAATCTCCTTGTCTCATTTACATGTTATTCTGCTGGAGAAATGTGATTACGTTTGTTCCCCAAGTTGAAGCGAAACGCCACCAAATACGTGAAGTGGGTCCAGCAAAAGATTCCCGGATGAGGAACTGGGATCCTAAAATGACGCTCAGGAATGTGATTGGTATGATATTAATGTTGCGGTTAAAGGAGACAGTTATCTTTCCTCTCTAAAAGTGGGAAAAACTGTTCTGAAGGAACATTCGTTTTATTTTTGCAACTTTATCCGGAATTTATTCGCATTTTATTTTGAAAATTTTAACGCGTTGTTCTAAATATTTTTTCGCGAGTAGAGAAGACAAGCGCAGATTAAAATATAAAGTCAAAGACGTGAAAAGCGAGCAGATAAAAGAGGAGAAAATAAACTATCGACAGAACAGGAGATAATTCCAGACGGTTATTCGCTAAAGGCAAAGTATTTTTCGAAGATTTGCAAGGTCTAGGAGGTCGAACCGGTGAGGATTACCGGGGATTTATAAGGTGAGGTGCTTTGGAGACCACTTGGACGAGAAACGAATTCTCTGACCACAAGCAAGGACACAAAGAGCTAGCAAAGGCTTGGAGCAACACGAAGCCGTCAACTGCAGATGGAATATTACAGAAGCCGGAGGAGAAGAGGGGTACGAGTGATTTTCAAACAAGGTCCCGACCTGTTCTGCTTGGGGCTGTGTAGAAAACTGACGTTAGGAAGACCTGCTAAGTCCGACTTGTTTGCTGAGCTCTCGCTGGGTCCGTTCTTCTGCCTGTTAATCTGCCTGAAAGTCTGAAATTCAAACATTTTCGTCGATCACAGTATTACCAACCGGAGATTTTGTACTTCCGAAAACACGCTATCTTTACTTCTTCCTTGTCCCTCTCTATCCGTTTATGCACGTTTTAACAACAAAATAATAGAAAAGAAGGTTTAGAAACAAACTCGTCAAACATTCTTTTTAGCATTTCTTTTTTTTTCTTACTACCCATGATGAGTTTATTATTGTAGTAACATTATTATTATTTTAAATCTCTCTCTCTCTCTCTTTCGTAACGGCAAAACTTAATTTAAGCTTTTACATCAAAGTGGATACCCGCTTAGAGTGGAGCAAAGAGATAGAAAGAAAATTTAGATAGATAATCTTCCGATTGTTCGGGTTGATATTTCTGTCACTCTAAATGATTTTCACTAGAAATTTCGCAGGAACATCCCTTGAACAATCAATTCTGCCATATTTCTTTCTAGATGACGGCCATTTCCTTATTGCAAATATCGAAACGTCAAATTGATGGCAATTCGAAAAGTGGGGGGAACATCCATCCGAAAAACGTTTATTGGATCTCACGTATAGTGCGCAATCTCTCTCTCTTTCTCTTTTTTTTGGCCTACACTCCAGGGATTCACGCTTTCTAACCCTTTTTGCGTGACTGACAACGCTCAAGGCCAGACAAAGTGTGATTGGCCAGATCGATTCATTCATTCAATTAACAAATCACTCGAAATGCGCTTCTATTAGATCGTCCGGTTTAAATGTTTTAATGCGATTTGTCGATTGACTCGCAACAAACCGATTTTTGTTTTTTTTCTATCTTTTTTTTTTACGATTATTGCCATTTTTGCAGTCATTTAAGACTGCGAAAACGTAGACTGTGTGTAACTTCTAAAACTCTACAGGCATAATCTGGATTTTTGTTTCGAAAACTAATTAGAGAGAGGTGTCTGAATAGAACAAGAAACTCCCTTCTTATCTGGTTCCATTCTTGTTGTTAAGAAGGTTTTGATTCCTAAAGCTTTAGTTACATTAAAACAATGTGAGTTTTCTTTGAGTTTTCCCAAAAGATTCCAAAGTAGCCTATCTCTAATTAAAAGGTGGCTCAATCGGAAGGTAGATAAATCCAAAATGGCGCCGAAATTAACTACCATTTTGTTTTTTTTTTTTTATTTTCTTTCTCAGTTTCGATTGTTATAAATCGATTTCTACTCAAGATTCGATGCTAAAATATTCGGTTTTGGTAGGCGAATTCGATGTAGAGATCTACTTTCTATCACACCGTTCTTACCATAGATTAGCGTAGATTCTTTAAGATGATATATATATCTACGTTCTCGAATTAAGTTCTAGCAATGCAAAGACAACGTCTGTTTGCCTCCTTTTCTGTGGAAACTGTTAGCATAACTTCCCATAAACCGTTGTTGGACGGTTCAATCAGTATATAGAACAACAACCAAACGTTTTGGCGTCACGCAAGCTGCGTAACGGTTACGCTGGATACAGTGAGGTTATTGACACCCATACTTACAATCTTTTTATCTATCTAACGAAATGCTTCTGTATTAATGGCGATACCGCACTGATTCACAAAATTCACATATTAACATGTTTGCATCTGCTTGAATCTCTACCAGTTTCTAAGCCATGGGAGAACTACACACACAGAGCCAAAATTTGTCCTCCAAATTCTAAAATATATATATTAAAAATAGAATTTTGTGTTGTTTGGCCGTGGATTATTTAAAAATCAATAGTTCTAATATGATTTTATTGTTTCTGTAAAATAATAAAAGGTAGTTTTATTCTTCCGAGATTGTTTAAAGTTCCCGATTTTACGCGATCGATAAGGAATATTCGTTTCGTCATCGGTTATTATACTTGTGTATTTTCTAAGGAAATCGCAAAGTTATGAGCGAAACATGTTTACGTTCTGTTGGTTTTTGTTACTGTTGTGATGTAACGCGTAGAATTAAAGTTAAATTTTATTAATAGTTACGTGTGGGTTGATGCTGCACATGCATACATACATACGCTTCGGACTGTTTATATATTACGGGCTTTGGGGGATAATAAGTTAAATGACAGATGAGGATGGAATGACAGATCGGCTATAGTAAGTTGCGTGATTATCAATGCAATAATAATCGAATTCTGATAGCTTGGTGTTTGACTAACTCGAGTGTGTTATTGATAGAAACATCCTCTTGTAAAATTAAAATTGATTACTTCAATATTTCTCGGATGAATATTTAAATAAACTGTTAAGAACAGCTCCTCAAGAAGGCAAAAGGTAAGAGCGAGAGGGAGAGTGAGCGAGCGATAGAGAGAGAAAGTTATCCTATCGCTATCTATTCAGCGAGTGTAGAGAAAAAGGAGACGTTTTAAGAGAAAGAAATGATAGCCGGAAGAGAACAGGAATCTTGAAGAAGTCGAAAAGATGGTTTTCAAAGAAGAATGCGGTTTGGAAGAAAGAAAGAAAGAAAAAAAATCTGATAAAACAATGGTTTCAGATAGAAGCGAAGTAGTAGCGTGAGGAAGCGAAACTGTATCTTTATGTCGCGTGTTAGTTTTTTCCATTTTTTTTTTTTTCGTATTCTTAAGCAGAGAGAAATGGCTTGAAAGGAGCCAAATTCTGTCGCAGGATTTTGGAGAATCCGCGATTGTCGTCGGTACGGATTGCAGAATTCAAATTTGGTGAAGTGACGATGCAAATCATCAATAACGAATGCTTGTTGCATACCAGAGACCGTTCTGAATAAGGCAGCTAACGACTATGTGCGAGCATTTACGATCCCTTCTGCTGCCAAATAGTTACGCTTATATAGTCGTTGAAGGAGACCCGATTCGATCAAAACTTGAAACTAAACAAACTTTTCTCTCTCTCTTCTAACACTTCGGGACAATCTAATAGGAGAGAGAGATAGAAACATAGAAAGCGAGAGAGAGAGAGAGAGAGAGAGAGCAGCAACAAAAATATATAGGAAAAAAAAAAAAGAAAAACTTTTTTTCATTCTTTATTTTGCGAAATATCGACGCGAGAAACAACGGAGAAGCGCACGAGTTTTAGGGTGAATTTAATGAGTGCAGCCGGAATAGGAAAGAAAATAAGGTCTCAGTCAGCCTTAGTTCTTCCATCCAAATCGTTCGATGTCCAATCTGAGGCAAACGGGGCCAACACCGACCAAAAGAGATCTTCCGTCTCCCCGGGGGAAGCGAAAAGAAAGCGGAATTCGCGAGTGGAAGGGGGGGTTTATAAGACGCGATGGCCTCTTCTTTTTAATAGGCGACTGTGGCCGACGGAGTCTGCATTAACTGCAATGCAGAGATTGCGGGGCATTTTTTTTTTCTAATTTAAAAAATAAAAAAAATAAAAAATAAAAAGGAAATACTGCGTGCGCGCTCTTCTTCTTCCCTTCTGTTTCGTGCCTGGTTTTTCTCTTTGTTCCACTGCCTCTCTTTTCCCCTTCTTAACTTCCCCTTTGTTAAAAGGGAAACGCCCGGGGCCCGCCGTAATTGGACCTTCGGGCCAACTTTTACTTACATCCACATCCTTCTATACTGGGTTAGTGGAGTGGAGCACCCGGAGTTGGACCACTTCATGCACGTCTTGGTGTGTGGTTAACAAGGTCTATGTCTTTACCTTAAAACTGTTGTGAACATTGCAACTGGGACTTTAGAGTGATCTCTTCGCTACTCTGTCTCCACTCTGACGTCCCACTTCACTTCGAATTTCCTTTTGCCGTTTTATTTCTATTTATTTATTTTTTTTTATATATATATTTATTTGAACTTTCCTAAGTGTTCGCTGATAGAAATTACACAGCGGCGCGTAATTAGGAAACTAAGTTTAGGTTGCATTTACGTCATCTAACTTCCGCAACTATGCGTTAAATCTTATCTAGAGTATGAAAAAACTAGCAAGAAGAGTCGAATGCGGTACTTTGACATCATCTAGTAATCTAACTTCCGCAACTACGCGTTAAAGCTTTATGGAGGATAGAAAAAAATCAGTAAAAAGAGTTGAATGCGGTTCTTTGACATCATCCACTAACCTGACTTCCGCAACTACGCGTCAAATCTTTCTGGAGGATAGAAAAAAATCAGTAAAAAGAGTCGAATGCGGCACTTTGACATCATCTACTAATCTAACTTCCGCAACTACGCGTTAAATCTTCCTAGAGATTGGGGAAAAAACAAGCAAGGAGAGTAATAATGCGATTAATTAGGAGAGTTGTTTATTTATTCACCAGCTTCCCCGCCATCTAATCACGAATTAACTTCTAGAGCGGGATGCTTTTTCTTTCTTTTAATCGCTTTCGTGATGCGAAAAGAAAAAAAAAATGGGGACGACGTAAGCACCAGCCGTCACGATATCGCTGTCATTCACCATCGCGTTTTATACTTCCGGTGACGTCACCCCGACAACCGGAAGTGGCAGCATCAACACGCGAATTGCCTCGTTCTGATAGCGTCGGCTTCGTTATAGCTGTCGGCCGACTCATTCGTCTTTTTACTCGACGTTGTCATTTGTCTGCTGGACAAAACGGAGTCGAGTACCGCAAGAAGGACAGACTGAAGTGACATCTGCTAGCAGACAACGATATAAGTCTTCCGCTTATGTGCCCCTAGGTCAAGGCAATCAAAGATATGTGCGTGTAGCTTATAGTCGCTTCCAGGCATCGCTTTCGGCCGTCGCCGCGATTATTTACGATAATAAATTAATTGCCACCGCCGCCGAATTTCCTTTACCAGAACTTTAAAACTCGCATAAAACGCCAGCGCTAAAAAAATTCTAGCAGTTAATTAACTCGCGAACGAGAAATTTCGGCCTGAAAAACGTACGCTTTTACCTCGAATTAGCGCGGTGCACTTAAGATAAAATTACCGACTTTAAAGTGTATATATATATATATATATATGTACATTTATATGTGTGTGTGTGTGGGATGTATATAAAATTTTAGAGTAGAATCGGAATAAAACTCAACACTGACAGTCGTAACAAAGTTGTACGAATATTTCTCATTTCGTCCACATCCCGCATTTTACATTCTAACATTGGCTTTAATGCAAGAGTTGGGTAACGCAATAAAATAGTATAGACATGACTTTCTAAATCGTACAGTTTGTTAGAGCGATAAAGTTTCAGAAAATTTTATAAAACCGCCCATTTTCAATTCCTTCCCCCCGTTCGGTATGTTACGATATCTGAGGAACTCTATTTTCCTTCCCCCTTGTATTCGAACGGGGGCTGGAAAATAGAGAGAGAGAGGCTGGTCCAATTTAAATGTCTGTATCATGTTCAACTGGATTGACACGACAAGAGACGCTAATGGATATCCGATGACGTCACGTATAAGGGAAAGGTCCTTTGCAGATCCTATTCTCCGGTTCCACGCACTCGTTCTTAAACACTTTTAAACTGTTTCTAGCGGGACACGATTGATGCCAGATGTTTTAATTAGGTACACGTAAACTGGATATGATGTTTAGGCGCGTAACTCTGAAACAGCGTAGAATATTTCGTCGAAACTTTAATAGACAGTTTACTGAAGAATAATTGATGTCGTATAATAAAATTTTATTCAATTATTCCTAACTGGAGAGTTAATACGAACTGAAACACCCCGCCGTAAATTGTTAGTGTTTTTGAAATGTTCAGTATAAGATGGGTGTTTAAATAGGAAGCCGGAAGGGATGTTTTTGGGATTAAAAAGTAAAGTTTGTCGAGTATAGCACCTAGATCATTAGTGGAAGAAGTGAAGTTTTTTTAAATCTTTGCTAGAACAAACTATATCTTTCTCAACTGGAAGTTGAGAGTTGTTCTCTTTACGTGCAATGGGATCGTTCCCTCTTTTCTGCCATCGATTTCCTTCCCGGAGTATAATTGAATTTGGGAGTTAGAACCGAGACAAGTCGTTCAAACGAGGTCGAGGGTCAAACTGTTACAAAAGGTCAGTAGCGAAAATTTTAGTTAGTGTCAGAAGCACAATAGATTCATCTATGATTCTAAGTGATCCCCGCAAAACGAGCTTTTATTGAGAACGAAACTATTAAAATTACATTCGAACTGGAAAACTGGGTGCGAATAATCGCGAAAATTTGCGATATTCATCTTTTTAAATACAAAAAAAAAACTCGTTAATTATTCAGAATGACTCGAAGTTGTCGGTGCGTTTCGGAATGTTTATAAAGTTTCAAAACATTTAAAAAATGCGTAAATAAACATTGCAAAGTTTTTAATAATTAAGAATAAGGGAATAAAAAAGTATTATGGATTATTTGGCGCATATAATTAAAGAATTTTCCAAAGTGTGTTGCTATAAAGAAGTCTTTGTTCGCATTCAATCTTTGTCTTTCGCTGCTAGCCTGTTATTTGGTAAGAGACGACACAAAAAGTGCAAGTGTGATAAATGATGGGGGACGAAATGCAGGTAAGGTATTATTTTCTCTACAGAACCGTTTCGGGACACGGTAATTATACACTAGTGCCAGTCTGTTGTCCCCGCCATGGGAGATGGCGAATTTCTCACGACATCACCTTTTCTGGATGCTGTCTGAGAGATTAAAGACGTATTCAGATTTCTAGTGACATTAAACTCTCTCTCTCCTCGACATCTACCTGCGACCGTAATTCGTATTTATTTATTTTTTTTCTCTCCCCTTTTCTTAGAATAAATAAGTAATCAAATCGTATCGGAATGACTTTAAAACGTAAACAAATTCGCTCCGGTAGCATTAATAACTTCGGTTTAAAAGCTTAAAACGTAAAGAAGCTTAAGAGAACTTTATTCCGAAGAACTGTAGATTGTTTTTTTGTTAAGTCTATATTACAAATTTGTGTTCCGAGCCACTTGAGGGAAAGAGGATATAGCGTGATTCAGAACTTCACCCGTGTCCCTCACAAAAGGGACCTCACAATGCCCTGTTTATCTCCTTTTTTCCGAGGGTTCGGGGAGCTCTAAATCACTACCGAAAACAAGAGTAGAGGAGGGATAGCGAGTTCTCTTTCATTAAAGTTGGTTTCATTCTTGCCAAACTAGGTATAGAAGGTTTTTGATAAACTGAGCGCAGGGTGTTTCTGTTAAAGTTAGAATAGGACGATTCTTGCTAAGCTGAGCACAGGGTAATTCTTGCTAAGCTGAATACAGGGCGGTTCTTGCTAAACTTACCACATGAACGTTCTTGCTAACTTGATACAGAGCTGTTCTTGCTAAACTGAATACAAGGCAATAATTACTAAACTGAACGTAGGGCAGTTCTTGCTAAACTGAATAAGGGTAGTTCTTACTAAATTGAATACAGAATAGTTCTTGTTAAACATAGCACATGGAAGATTTTGCTAACTTGAGCACAGAGCAGATTCTTGCTAAACTGAATACAAAACAATACTTACTAAACTGAATGCAGGACAGTTCTTGCTAAACTGAATAAGGGAGATTCTTGTTAAATTGAATACTAGGCATTACTTAGAACAGTTCTTGTTAAACATAGCACATGGCAGATTTTGCTAACTTGAGCACAGAGCAGATTCTTGCTAAACTGAATACAAGGCAATAAGTTGAATACAGGGCAGTTCTCGCTAAACTGAATATAGAAAATTTCTCGTTAAACATAGCACATGGCAGTTTTTGCTAACTTGAGCTAAACCGAGCTCGGTGTGTGGTTGTACATTCACCAATTTCTGTTGCGGTCGATGCCAAAAAAAGAAGACCAAGCGTCAGTCTCGATCACTAATGATCTCGTAAACCTTTATTTCCTATCAAACACGGGGATAAAAGTATAAAACCGCTTAATTTCCCCTGTATAGGTCAGAAGTGTACAGTACCGAACGTCAAACGTCACATCGCATCCGGGTTATTTGCTGCGAAAAAGAGTCGTCTGTACTTCCCCCAAAGGTATTTGGAAGTAATCCGATAGCTTAAGCTTAAGAATCGGAGCATGAAATATTACGCTTCTGTAAGCATTTTGCAGGAAAAGAGCGACATTAACTATTTATTCATTACATGTTACCCAAAAGAGAGAGTATGTCTGCATACAATGCAAAGTGATGGATAACTGTCTGAAACGTGAAAGATGAACTAAGTTCTACCTACTTTGTGACTGGACGGACTGGAAATTAATGTGTTGGTTAATGTCGATCATTTCAGATGAAGAATCTGTAAAGTTGTTCAGTCATTTATCATTAGTTGATATTCATTACTCTTGCTTAACAACTGTTTAGTTTTAAAGATTACTTTCTTATTCTTAATACGTTTTATACATTCTTTTTTTTTTTTAATTTTTGCTTCACTTCATGAATTATCGCTTGGAAATTACGTATAAAAATTAATAAACATCGCGTAATTTTTTTTTTCCCTCGGCAGACTCTCGAAACAAAAACAGAATAGAAAATAAATAAATAAAAGATCCCCTCTTACCATTTTTTGATTGTTTCGAAACTAATCTTCTCCGGATAATTTTCGTTGGCAATCCTGTGATAAATTAGTAGTCGGTATATACCAAACTAGAGTTTCGGAAAGCTATCATTAGTTTACTGGTGATCTACCGCTCCGTCGAGGCGTGTTTAGCACGTGTCTCCCTGATGGTTTGCGAGATAGCGATGTGTAGAGATAACGTGCGCCACATCCTCAAAAATTATTTAAATTAAAATATTTATTGAGCGTGTTGTCTTTAAGCATCAATTTTAAGTTAGAAGAACCGCATCGTAACGATAAATCACCACAGTTTTCTGCATTATATAGCGCATAACAACAGATTTACAGTTGGCGCGTTAAACGAGTTTGCAAAGCATTAAAAAAAAATAATAATAATAACAACATTTTAAATTAATGTTTTACATTTTTAAGATGTTCGATACATAAAAGAAAACTTAGTATAACTATTGAGTTGTGCAAACATTAGAGTTGTTCGTAGTGAATGGTTGTTTGAGAGCTAAAAAAGAAATCGTTGTAGTCAAAGTGTACCCAGAAGATTCGTGGGATTTCGGTGCATTCTCGACACACCTGGATATTGACGTACGATTGTGTCAATCCAACATTAATCTACTAGAAGGCTCAACATTTAAGTACGTCAGAAATAGACCAAAATCCGATAGAGAATATTCAATTTAATCCGTCCGTTTATCTTAATTATATATAGAGAATTCTGTGCGCGTAATACTATAGCCTAAATTCTTAAAATATATATATATACATATACAGTATATAAAAAAATACTATAACACTTTTATACAATAAAAGTTCTTAAAATGCGAGTACGTAAGCATGGCGAAACTTGTATAGATGCATATAACCTGTGCATATTGCACATATTGCAAAAAGAAAAGTGCGTTTAAAAACGTTCTTCCTTCTGCAATATTGGAGTGCATAAAGAGAATACGCATTTATCCTCTTGATAAAAACACGCTTTCTCCGTAATAAAACGGGTGTTGTACAATTTGTAAATCTTCCATTTTCTACTTGTAAGAAGAAGAAGAGAAAAAAAAAAAAGAGGATGAAGGAAGAAAAAAAAAAAGCAAAAATATCTGGGATGGTAGTTTGGAAGTATCCGGAGCGTATCGTTTTTTATTCAAATTAGCTCTCGATAAAATATTACCCTATCTTAGATTATCGCAAAAATTAGTCTTTTAAAAATCAGTGGGTAGTATGGAGAGTGTAGCAGTTTATCAGGCGCTAGTGTACATCTCATTCAATACATCAACCGCTGCCGGAGGCTAAAGATGAGAGAGGCAAACCCTTATTCTGTACAACTAGCACCTGTAATTAACATCATGGATGACATCTATTAGTTATGTGGTCAGGGCATCAGTGTTAGCCTGTCATTTGGTAGGAACTGTTAGCAAATCGTAACTGTTATACTGTATATCATTAGTCTGTATAGTATCAAATTATCCGTATGGCTGAACTAAACATTACGCGTTTTTAAACATCATAGCAATGCGCGATAGCGTATAATAGTTGGAGAATTTCCTTAACCATTAAAGATGACGGTGTTAAAAGTTACAAAAAAAGATAGGATGCCAATGTGGGGAATATTATCGTTATTATTACTTAGAAAAATCAGACACGGATCAAATTTAATAGTAGAAGAACCACTCTAGGATTTCCGCTACCAATCTTCATTGTTTCTCTGGTCTTTTGCTGTTAAAACTAACCTCAATTAAGATCTCGAACACAAATAACAAGATCCAGTAGAGATATAGACATAAGCATCCCGCAATCTCTTCCAATACCACTATTTCTTAGTGCATAAAAGACAGAAGTGTGCCAACGACTTAGCATTTCCTCGTAGATGGTTTATTCATAGACACCATATGTATTCATGTGTGAGAATTTGGTAGTCAAGTGTACCGTAAGTGGTGCCAAGATAAATACATAAATACATATAGGGGGAAACATTAGCATGTTGGTTCTCTTTGCAGAGTTAAATCAATCACTGTCAAAATGTACAACACACAACTGGATAAGCTACGGAAAAAATTACGCGTTTCTACGATTGGTTAATTCGGTTCTTCGTCTTTGACATTCACTTTGTGTACGAAATTTGCGATATGCAATAAAAACTTCCTTACTTTAAATATATATATATACATTCGATGCACGACGGTGGATTTTAAGCAATTTTTTTTTTACTCTTAAAATATAAAAACTTCATCCATATTTCTGACATTTTAAATTTAAACACTTTTTAAAATACAACTTACACTTTCCAGTTGTTTATCAGCTGAATTTTGTTAAAAGATCAAAATTTCCCTTTTTATTTTTCGTTCTCAAATCAAGATAAAGTTAAATTCCGAACTTTAATTAATAATTAGTTTCAGAAAATTCGGAACGATTTTGCGCCATATCCTTTAACTGTTTTAGTGGGAATTTTGCGAAATTTTTGGAATGAAAACGAGTGATTTTTGCATGGAAACGGTCTAAATTTCCTAGTTTAATTTGCTGCAATTGCTCAAGAAAATATTGCGACCAATCGACTTTAATATCGCTAATAATACGACGCACTCGGAAGGATTAAATATATTTCGTGCCTATTTATTAAAATAATTTTAAAATTTATATTAAAATTTATTCAAAATATTAAAATAGGATATATTGCACAAGTGATTTACAAAGAAACTTTAATAAAATTTAATAAAATTTTGAGAAACTATTGATTGAATCGAATTTTTCGAAATCCCAAATTATTTAAAATATTTAACAGTTAATAGATTCATATATTTAAATAATTGTAAATATAGTTATTATAAATACGTATACAAAATTTTGCAACTTTACATTAAATAGTTTCTTCTGCAGACTTGAATAACCAATCGCGAATTTGAAAAATCGATGAGAATCGAGTATTGCGATTTAATTACAAACCAAACTTTTTACGTGTCGATAGATTTAACTTTCTTAACGAACTAAAGATTATCTTAGCGCTTATATTTGAATTTAAAAGTACCGAAACAACTTATTATTTTTTTCGTTTTATAGACGATATTAGTCAGGACCAACAGGGGTGCTATAGACAGTGCTTGGAGTAGTAGTTTTATAATCATTGCTATAATACACCTGTCTATCAAAGTTTTGCCTGCAAATTACCAAAAATGTCTCGCGCGTCCTTCCACTGTATCCAGCTAAACTTGCATGGTTGAGAAACATCACAAATCACTCGGCTGTACCGTTTACAAAAACACCATTAGCGAGAAAGAGAATAGGGAGGGATGGAAATGGCGTTGGGGGTGTATAGGTAAGGTGCGGTGATTTATGTAGTTCTTAATCATTTTCATTTTCCAATTTGCGGCCCGCCGAACGGACAGGGAACTGTGCCACCTGCTGGCCGAGGTGGGAACTTAACTCGACGAGAAATTAGTGGGATTTCTCTTCTTTTTTTTTTTTTCTTCCATCGTTCACATTAGATTTTAAGAATACACGCGTACGTGTTGCTTAATAGAAAACGTTTGAGTTAGTTGTAGGAGTTGTAACATCAGAAAATGTTTGGAAACTAAATAATTAACGGATCCTTAGGACTATTAATAGATAAAGTTTATTTTGAAACAAGGTTTATAGTTTAAAGTTCGGTGGTAATTAATGTAAAGTGAGAAAAAGCCACGACAGTGGCTCTTCTTGTAAACCTTACTGTAATCGTCTCGTATTCCGGTAACATTCCTGCTTCCCAGCTGTTGCTAGTCAAAGAGGCGAAGTTACGAGCCCGTAAAAGTGAGGTTGTCGCACTCTGAGTTATGCTAATCGCTTAGCAACGGTTGCTGCAATTCATGTGCAAAGTGTCGAGGACGACTTTTGTTCCAAAGTGTGTTCCACCGTTCTCACCCCCGCCTCTCTTCTCTCTCTCTCTCTGTCGCTCTCTCATTCTTTCCCCTGATCGAATTTTACTTGTAACGTCACACGACCTTCACCAGTGGAATAAATACAGATCTTAACTGGAATGCCTTCATAAGTGATCCGGCAAGCGTCAATAAATCCGAAAAGGCGAAACCCTAAATTGAAACTGCGATTCTGTCAACAAGATGTCCCGGTGGTACCACAACCTCTCGAGGGAACCCAGTCCCCTAACCTACTCCCTAAAGACCGGTGTGGGGAATCGAACCTTCAACCCTGGTCAAACCAAAGCGGGGCGCTAGAGGATAGGCAACCTTAATGAGGTGACAAAGGCGCCGTCCTTCCAAATCCAGAGCCGGTCAACGCTGCGCTAGCACTCCGGCTCCTCTCACCTCCACGCCGTCCAAAGCCAGGGATTAGATCGTAACCCCTCGCATCGAAGACACCACACCTGCGTCCTCTTCCAGTACTTCGCCTTCTCTGACTGTCTATCCACCCAATTCTCCATTCTGCTTTGTGTATTTCTCCATTCCTTGCTCTTCCTATGTAAATTGAAAGCTGCATTGTTGTTTAACAGTTCGTTATCGCGGAGGTTCCAAGTTTTAGGATCTTGTTAGTAGATTTATATGCCACTATCTGGAGAATACATTTAACATTTTATATGTCTTTTTAAACTTAAATCGATCGCAAGATTTTACTTTCAAATTTCCTTCTCGCCTTTTTTTTTCTACAATTAAAATAAAACGTGTATTTTTATATAACTAACTTTTCACGTAATCGTTCCCACTCTTTGCAAGCGCGCTTCTCCGCGCGATTTCCTTTTCTCGAGGAAAAGACGACTTTACAGGGAGAAATTGAGGTAAAATTTTCGATTTTCCACTAATGCAATAATAAAATTCGACTCGATTAATTTCCAAATTAAATCGTCGTGTTTGCTAAAAGGTAGCTCGGACGTACGAGTTAGAGCACCTGTCTCTAAAATTCCCAAAAATTCGCTATTTTCTCTCCCTTCGACTATTGTGCTTTACTGCAGATGACTAATTGCATTTGTCACCGTGCCCAGGGGTCTCCCTTGGCACTCCGCCCACACGGTCCCCTTCTAGCTAATCTCTCTCGCAGAGGGGGGCTGTTACCATAGTAACAGGTCGTACCTTCTCGAGACAAGCAAAGGACGTCGATTGAAACTAGTGCCAAATGACCAATTCGAATTTGGAGTCTGAAAGTACGTGGGGCTGATGGAATACAGAGCTCGCTTTAGGAATCTGCTACACTCCATCATAGCGATGACAAGTTAGATAACAACGCTAACAAAACTTGCAAAAGGGGGAGATTGTAAGGGCAGATGGCTGGATGTTAATTAATGAAACGCGAACGATAAGGTAGCGCATTCACTGTCTGTTACACTCTTTATGGAAAACAATGAATGCAGATTGCTGGTTTCATTCTTTCGTCCTTCACCTTCTTTGTAACAACCATTTATTCTTTTGGGGGATCGAAACAGCGACGACATCTCGTCGGCTCGATAATGTTCGATCACTTCTACACAAGCAGTTTTAAGAAAAACTATGTTTGAATTGATTTCTTTTAAAAAATACCGATGAATTGCATTTAAGATATATAAAAAAATAAAATAAAATAAAATATCCGGGGGATAAAAATAATAATAATAACTTTAAATAATTTCGAAATTTCTCTACCAGATGCATGAGCAGTTTGCCATAACAGTAGTTTAATGATAATAATAATACAGGAATTAAATGTCGTTCTTTAATCGATCCGAAAAATTTTCGAATAAGAAGTATGCTTATATAAATATATATAGTTGGAGTTAATCGCCCCTAAAAATGGGAAATAGACTGTTCCATGCGTGAGTCAGTTTTGTACCCTCTTCCACCAGCTACCTACACCAGCTGGGCTGAGCAAAACTTGACGACAGTTGCTGGGGTAACAAACCCCTATCTTACACCCCCTGTTCCTATGTAATTACCACAAATACACCTCGGCACAAACAGTTGTCCTTTTTTTTTTTCCTTCCTTTCTGTTGTGTTTATTGCCGTATACTATAATTTATAAGTTCATAAAACGGGGCTGAGACCTTTGGCTTTTTGAAATAATAGGCCTCGTTATGTAAAATAGCACTTTTCGGTATTTAATAATCGTTACGAATAGCTTTTTAATTGCTTATATTGTGACATAAAACGAGGAGTCGAATAATTTCGATACTAGATGGCGCTATCGGACGACACTGCCATTGATAAATACCATATTCAATTGTCTACGATGCCTTTCATTGACGAACACCCATTTTTTCGATTGTTGACCGATCGACTATTTGTTGGTAAACACTAACATCGGTCCGATCGGGTATTAACGGTTAACATTAGCAAATTTTCCATTTTCAATTGTTTAGCTAAGTAATATTCTATTTATAGAACGATTTATAGTCATCACACTAATTACTGGCAAACACTATTCCGTTTATCAAGCCTGCAAACGCTAGTGTTGTCTATTACAACACGGCCCGCATTCGTTCACTAACACATAACATCCGGCCCACCTACACACTACCATACACGCCTACTTAAATTTTTAATTACGATTTGATTCTTTAGCAATTATGACGTCACACAACGAGGTGTGGAACCGATTCGATTGACATCCAAAATTGCCAATAGGACGATTCGAATATTTTTGCACACTAAACTCGATTGGTCGCTTCCATTGTTAATCTATCCAATCCGATTTAATTATATTCGAAAATTCGAAAATTTAAAAGAACACTACCGATGTTTTTTTTTTTTTTTCAAACAGGAGTCGCAACTTTAAGTCTTATCTGGTTAACAAGGCTCGTTTCTGATCATTTATCTAATCTGTCTTCAATGTCTTCTCTATATTCTTCAGACATAACAACAAACACCACTAATATCGATTATCTATTAGGACTGTTACATAATACCATCGTTATTGAACAAAATATAAAACACTGTATTAGAGCCCAACAACAACAAGAAGAAGAAGAAAAAAAAATTAAACTCTATCTCTACCTTTATCTAACGGTAGATTCCGCCATTGATTCTTATTATTAACAAATGCGACTTATTTGTATAATCTCTCTTAACGCTTTAGAACCGTTATCGTCTTTTTATATGCCAATTATGACCATGACTTCCTACCTTTTAATACAGGTAAAAGGTACAACATGCCTACGATGAAATAAGTGAAGTATTAAGAATTTATCGATCGAAAAACTCGATCGAGATTATATATCATATTGATCTATGCCGCCAATTGTTCGAATTTACTGTTGAGTATATTGAAATTGTTTTTTTTCCGTCACGGATCTCTTTTTAAAAATCGCAAATTGGTATCCTTAATTCGCATGACGTCATTTTTTTTCCTTAACTGCACCTTTGAAAGCTTTTGGGTATTCTGATTATCTCCAGAATGCAATCCCCACTCGCTGGCACAGAATGGGAACTTGCATGCATCTATATCTCCTCCATAGCACGGGTCTGGTGCTCAACTCCCACAGCTTACTCCTTTTGTCCTCTTCTATTTATAATATGATCACGTGTTCCCTGATGGATTTGTGCTAAACTAAGCTTAGTTAACAGTACCATAAAAGCAACAGAAAAAAAAGAGGCCTTGAGAGAGAAAGAGAGAGAGAGATCCTGAATAAAGAATCTTTTAGTTGGAATAAATGAGGAATTTATTTAAAAATTAAAACTAATTGCGGATTTAAAACTAATAAAGATGATGTAAGTTTTAATACTTTATTTATATCAGAGTATCTAGGATGAAAAGTTGGCAAGAGTAATAGTTTTTAGTGAAGAAATTTCATGCATTTATACTTTTTCTCCATAGCATGATTAGAGCAACTTCCACAGATCTCTTATTTATAATGTGGTCATAAAATTTTTCTCATAGATTCGAGTTAAACTAAGCACAATTTGCAATTCACAAGCAAAATATAAATGAGGTAAAGAACCGCAACAAGTTTTCAGTGTAGATGATAAAAGATCTTACGTCCAGACTTTGCAAAGAGGAATGATCACTAGCAAGAGCAGTACGCATTTAAGTCTCTTCCAGAGCAACTTTGGAGTGCAATTTTCCCAGATCGTCCTCAAATATTTAACATATGATCAAATTCTCCCCATGTTGTCCAGTCGAAGCAAGCATTAAGCAACGGCACCATGGTACCTTGGAGAAATTTCGAAAAGAGCCGAGCAAAGGGCGATAGATATTCTTCTATTTAGAACAGAAGAGGAATTTAATTAAAATTTAAGGCTAGCTACGGCTTAAATGAGGGAAAGAGAGCTGCAACAAGTTTTCAATATTTTGATATATTAAAATTTATTAGGGCCATCGGAGTAGATTTTTTTTTTCTCTCTAGCCAGATGATAAATGATTTGCATGGGTAAAGTTTCCAGGAAGAGTGGTTATCAGGCAGGTAGAGAGAGAGAGAGAAGAGAGAGAGAGAGAGAGAGAGAGAGTAGCTAGTCCACCTGGTCGTTGGTATCGGACCCGCATCGATTGGGGCTGCTGCGACAGGATGGGACAGAAAAGAGAGTAGACGCCCGGTCGGGTGTGAAATTGTCCTCGGCATCTCTAGGGACCATTCCTCCCACTAACCACCCCTTACTAGACCGAGATAAGGAGAATGGGCTTTAATTTCAGGCTTAGCCAATCACAAAATTTAAAAAGAGAAAAACTTCCACCCCCCACAACTCCAAAACACGAAGAGGGAAAAAAAAGTATATTTTTATATATATATATATATATAAACCCGCTCTTATTTGACGAAATATAGAAAAGTTTTTTTTTTATACCTTCCACCTGTCTTCTGTCTCTTCCGAGTATTTGTCACTTAGGGCAGAGCGACGTCACTTCCGGTTATGACTATATTAACCCGTTTGGTTTCAATTGGTTGATTTCTGATGGGTTCCGATTGGTTAGTTTTAAACGAGATACGACTGTTTTTTTTTTTTTTTTGGTTCATCTTCTTATTTTGGCGATGACGTCTCCGAAATTGTCCGATTCAAATTAAAGATACGAAAAAAAATAAAAAAATAAAATCGGAAACGATATTTTCTGGTCGAACTCTTCCGCCATTTTCATTATACGCCATTTATATAAAAGCGGAGAAAAAGTTTATGGAATGGTTTTTTAAAAGTTTCTCTCACTGTCAGAAAATTTTCCAATTTTTAACCAAAACTGAATTTATAATTTGCTTCATTGGAATTATTTTCTAATTGAAGAGAAAAAAGTAACTTTTTCTTTTTGCAAGAGAGAAAGAGAGAGAGAGGGTTTGGTTCGACTGGCAGTGACGTCACACGGCTCTGAGAAAAGAAGAGTCACGTCAACAGTTGGTACCATCTGTGCTATAAAAAAAACCGTTCTTAATTTCTCTAGTGGTTAAGTGAATAAAAAAGTCGGCCATTATTCACCACAGCACCGATTGTTTTTCCCTTCCGGGCAGTCATACAGCGCCACCTGACGATTGAGAAGCGAACTACGATGACTGTTGTGTTAATTACAAGACTTTTCAACGATTCTTCGCTTGTTTCTATAATGACTAACAACTAATTTAGCTGAAGAGAAATCTCTCTCTTTCTCTCTCTCTTCACACACAATAATAAACAGAAAAAGAATTACTATATAACGTATATCGAATGGGAAAAAAAAAAAAAAGTTCCAATCTCACCATTTCCTTGATAATGAGTTAATTTGTTTGTGAAGTTTAACGGAAGGAATTGCTCCTTATGTGAAAAAGCTAAAAGATTCCTTTCGCTTGATAGGATGTTCTTAGTCTTTTGCTCTCTTTTTTTTTTTAATCGGATGTGCAATTGCTCCCAACGGTTTTTGAAACTTTTTAATCGATGAAAACTCGGTTTTGTTTGCAGATTCGGTTGATATTTTTCCGACATCATCTTTGTTTTTTTGCAAATATCGTCTTTTAACTCTCTGATATATATATATATATATTTTTACTTAATTCTTAAATGAATGCATTATTTTTCTTGTTAAAATTTTGTAAAATTACCGAAAACACACCGTAAAAACTTTCTATAGACACATCTCGAGTTTGTCTAGAAGTTTTTGAGCTTCGGAATAACTTTCTACAGAAATAATCACTTAAACGGGGTTAAATAAATTTTTTTTTCTTGTTTTTGGCCCATCCGACCGATCATTTAAACCGCATTACTAGATTGCAAAGAAAAAGTGGACACTACAGTTCGGGACCACATTTCATTCTCTTACTCTCTAAGGTCTACCTGTCGCTAATCTGTATCTAGCACCCGCATCAGAGAACAGAAAGAAAGAAGAAAGCAACACATAGACACACTCAAACACACACACACACACACACACACACACACACATACAAAAGAAAAAAAAAGGCTGTAATTGTCGCAATGTATCAAACGGGAGTAAAAGTCGAAAGACACAGAATTTTGGTTTAAAATTTTGATCTACGGCCAATTAAGTTAAGAAATATAATCTCTACCGCTCTGTTTTAATTAACCTAAATGACTCGGCTAGCTAATTATCATAAGAAAGATTCTTTATAAACATTATAAAAGGAATAGATACAAATCGGGAAACGGTTGTGGAATGCGTTGCTAATTTTGTTTCGAATTTTAATTAATTTTCTTGAATACCTCAAACGCACTAACTGATAATGTGTAAATGAAGATCATTAGCCTTAGATGTTTTTTTTTCGGAATTCTGTTTCTTTTAAATAGGATGAAGCAATAAATACTAAAATATTGTAGTGTTTTTTTTATAATTAAAAAAATACAGAAAGTTCTTTTAGCAGAATACAAATCTGAGTAGAACTTAAACAATAATTACCATCGCGGATTTTCTCGTGTATTTTTCCACTATTTTTTATAGCTTCTTAAGAGTCCGGATAAAAAGTGTGTAAATTAATGAATTAATATTCTTTTAAACTGTACTAAGTTAATAAGTTTCCTTCTATTTTTTTCCCCTCCAATTTTCTTTGGTGAATATTCTTGTTCCGTTGGAGAAAATGGATCGCCGAAATGAAAATAAATACAAAATATATCAGTAACTTAACAAAAATAAACACAGAATGAGCGCAAGTAACTTGCGCTCATTCTGTGTTTGTATTACACAAAATAAGCATTTGTTGCGCTCATTCTGTGTTTGTATTATACAAAATAAGCATTTGTTGCGCTCATTCTGTGTTTGTATTACACAAAATAAGCATTTGTTGCGCTCATTCTGTGTTTGTACTTTGTTGTGTCCCATTTGTACATTTTTGATATTAAACACAGAATGAAGGCAAGTTTAAACTTGCGCTTAGTCTGTAATTTTTATTATTAAACACAGAATGAGCGCAAGTTGCAAACTTGCGCTCATTCTGTGTTTAATAACAAAAATATACAAATGGGACACAACAAAATAAACACAAAATGAAAATGGGTTGCGTTTTGGCGACCCATTTTCATTCTGTGTTTATGTTATTTATTAAACACTGAATGAAAATTTATATTTTCATTCTGTGTTTAATAACATAAACATTCTGTTGTTTTTGTTATTAAACACAGAATGAGCTCAAGCTACAAACTTGCGCTCATTCTGTGTTTATTTTTGTTAAGTTGTTGTTTTGTTGTCATCGTGTGTTAGTTTACAAACTTAAGAATGAGAGCAAGTTAAAAAAATCTGCAATAAATAAAAATTCAAAATATTAATAAGATAATATTGCAATATTACGCTTATTTGTATTGTTTCTTTAAAGATAGAAAAGTTGCAAATGAACTAATAATATTAATGCAATACACGGAGATGTTTTTATAATATTCAATTTTTTTCTTATATTTATAGCAATTTTAACGGATATTTTCTATACTAAAAAGAAGTTTTTAGATGCGATTTCAATTTAAAAAAAAAAAAAAGATGAAGATATATGTAAGAGTCGCGATGGCCTTAAGCGTTGGCGAAAGTCAACGCGCCGTTGCGTCGATGGCGTTTAAGCAAATATCAGATTTAGTTCTCATATCTCCGCATGTTTCAATACGTTCACTAAAAAATTTTACATTTTTTCTAAATAGGCCTGAAAATTTTTGCTTTCCTTTAACATAAAAATAGGTTATCTTAGCTTAAATTTATTTGCATTTCATCACGTGTTCTTAAGTATACTCAATTTCATCATGTGTTCTTAATTTTAATCATATTTCAATGTATTTTCTTAAATTTATTCAATTTCATCCTATTTTTTGAAATTTACTCAGTTTAATCGTATGTTTTCTGAAAATAACTCAATTTCATCACATGTTCTTAAATTTAATTTCATTTCATCGTATGTTCTTAAATTTACTCAATTTCATCATATATTCTTAATTTTAATCATATTTCAATGTATTTTCTTAAATTTATTTAGTTTCATCGTTTATCGTCATCGTACGTTTTTAAATTTAATCAGTTTCATTGTATATTCTGAAAATAACTCAGTTTCATCATATGTTCTTAAATTTAATCGCATTTCAACGTACGTTCTTAAATTTACTCAATTTCATCATATGTTCTTAATTTGAATCATATTTCATCTTGTATTGGTTAACTTTATTCAGATTTCATCGCAAAGTTTGTATTATTTATATTTCTACTCAAGAATTATAAATTTATAACATATGATGAAATGCGAGTAAATCTAAGAATATATGAGGAAGAATTCTGTTCTTTTTAAATTTGCACACAAATTTCATCCGTATTTATATGTTAAAATTATTAAATGGGCAATTAGTTTTAAGGAGACCAGCGCTATTTAACCTGTTATTGTGAATTTTTGGCTGGCTGTTTGCATTGGACGTCTTACAGAATAGGCAAAAGCGTGTAACGCGTAGCATGAGGATGGTCAAAATAGGGGTGCAAGAGAAATAAATTCAAAACGGCGGACTACATTCTTTGGCTGTCGTCAATGCCATCTCTGGACACGTGTGACAGCAACAAACGTTATATACCCGTCACTGTCAACGGACTTATCTATCGGAACCAGAAATGTCTCCATAATCCCGAAATGTCCCACCTTCGGCTGACAGTTGGAATAACGTCGAATTCGATCTGCGTATTTCCGAACTCGGAACATGAAAAAACGATAAAATACAACTCTTACAAAATAAACGTCATTAACAGTGACAGTTAAAGAGAACCAAACTATAGAAAAAGATAGCATAGGCTACGTTTTGAGGATTTGCAAAGGTTGTTTGTCTAGATTTGTGAATGTGATTGAAAAGATATCACATACTTAAGAGATGCACTTCCAGTTGGTTTTGTTATAAAAAGCAAAGGATAAAGAGATTACGCTTTTTTTTATTTATTTTTTATTTTTTTTAAGGTTACCTTCCTGTTCAGGCCACACTTTTAGAATATAGTAGAAGCTTCCGTGTTTTTAATCGCCCCCTTAAAACTTTGTTATCTTCTCTAATCCCGTTTTCTATAAACTGATAAGCAATATCTATATCTCAATCCCATCACTTCATATCAATCATTGTTTCTGATGCTGCCATTTTTTTTTTTTTTTTACAAACGTCCAAATTCTGTCGAACCGAACACAAATAAATGACACAAACTCTTTCGAAATTTTTTTTTATTTTATTTTTATATTCAAGTCGCATCTCTTAAAAGTAAGAGAAACTAAGAATTGCACGTTTAAAAACCACGTCTTAACAACAGAAGAAGAAGAATCGAGTTTCTCTCCGTTTATTACTTTTCTGCAGAACTTCGAGAGCTTCCTTTTACCGAAGTTGACCTACCAAGCACTTTAAAAAAAATAAAATAAAATAAATAAATAAATAAAAATTGATCCTGGACAAAATACTTTCCGTGAAATAAATAAAACACTTCAAGAAATAAAAAAAAAGTATGTTTTATAACCCAGAATCTCACCATGGTAACTGTTATTCCTGAGGTATCTCACCAGTATAAAGATTAATTTCAAGGTATCGCACACCAAACAGGTAAGTACATTTTTGTATAATATTTCTGTTGATGTTAATGATTAATTTTTGTATATACACAATCGAGTTTCATGAATATACTTTCTCGACCTGTAAAAAAAAAGAGTTGGAGCACGTGTTTTAGAGAGAAAGCAGTTCTTTAAGTCGGTCTTTATTTATTTATTTATTTATTTATTTTATTTTATTTTTTAAATATTTTTAAATATATGTAATATATAAAATAATATATATAAAAAGAGAGAGAGAGAATGACAGGCCTAACAACAGATAGCCTTAGAGAACACTTTATTAAGAAAATCACAACTGTTTTCTTGAATGCTTTCTTTACAGGTAAGTCAGCATCCCCTTGGTGTTCAGCTACAAATACTGGAGGTGAGGTTCTCTATTAGTTTAATAATTTTGTTTGTTTTTTATTGAAAAAAAGGAGTTTTTGAACATATCTGAAAACATTTTTTTTTAATGGTTGATAAAAATTTGCTTTTTTTTTTTTTTTTTAATTCACGAGAAGGCTTAGTTGGACCGGGTATATATATATATATAACGTTTCTCACACGTTATATATAAGAAAAAAAAAATGCCAGGCAGTTTGTTACGCCGTTCTCTAAATTTTGAACAAATACTCGTCCCGTTCCGTGTTGTGCAGAGTTATATATATACTTCTGTATTAAAATTAATAAATTTATTGCCCAGGAGCGAATTTGCATAAATTAGTTTAGAATAATTAATTATTTTTCGTGTTTAAAACGTGTTACGCTGTGTGGCTCTCGACCAGTTTTATTATATACAGGTATAAAATCTATTTTAATTAACTTTTGTAATTGTTGTGTAGTAAAGGTTCGATACGAGGAATGTATAAGGAAACAAAAAATATATATATATATAAGGGTCGAAGCCACATAAGAGAACAGCTTTGGCGAGTTTAGTGAACCCAGATCCAGGTGGTATCGGTCAAGTTACAAACATCAATCATTGCAGAGCAGACATTTTCTTCTTGGGCAATGTCTTCATCAGCAGTTAGGAGAAGTTAAGAATCAGGTGGAAATAGCAGTTCCAATAAACAATAAGGTCGATAAAGCTTCGAACCCCTCATAAGATTGTATCTTTAATAATTCGTAGAGCGGATCTGTTGTAAAAGGTCGTCTCGGACTTATTTACGGTATAGTTCAGGGCTTCGATCAATATGCTGACCCTGAGTCCCTTTACCAGATTGTCGAGCTCAGAGAAGCAGAACTAATGGAGAAACGCCGGTTCGACTAGCTGCTTACGAACTCGTCTGTGTGTGTGTGTGTGTTGTGTGTTGTGTGTGTATGTGTGTGTGTGTATGTGTGTTGTGTGTGTGTGTGTGGGGAGGAGGTAGCGCAAAATCCCTCCTTCCTAGATTCAGTAATTAGGTAATTAACAGTAATTAATTGTACCGTGACCGTCTAGACGAGAAGAATAGAACCTAATGTTCCGTGATTTCTCTCCCACCCAACCCAAACACGCACAGTACATTCCGAGAGTTCGGGTCGAGTCAATCTATTAAGTGACGAAGTACGAAAGCTTTTTGATATTCTGACTTTCTTTCCTGCAACTGTAGACGAGTAGAAAGGGGAGTTGCATCACATAAAGTGAGATTTATATACCTTTACTATCCGATAACACTCTTAACTAACGATTAACATTTATCTCTTCTTCGCGAATTACCTCGAATGAAATGGTGGATTTAAATAGATTGTTATAGAAATTACTCGCATTTAAAATTGAAATTATGCAAAAATTATTTAAAAAATTTAAATATTTTAACGACTGTAACGAGCCACTGCTCAAAAACTCGACTTCTGAGGAGAGAGAGAGAGAGTATTTAAACTAGATATCTTTTAAAGGCAGAGAATGCTTACATCGTCGACCGAGGAAGTAGTAAGAAAAAAATAAAAGAGAAAAGTTAAAACAAAGAAAACGTAGCAAAGATTATCTACGAGACTGTTTCAATGAGGAATGTTCCGTTCCCCTTAACTTTAATGCCCACCACCGAGTAAGGAAGGCGTGTACACACGTCGCCCAGCAAACAGCAAGGTCTCTAAGGACATAAGACTGTAGCACTATTTGTTCACAGCTTGCAACCTGATTAGAAACTGACGCTTTGTTGATCTGTGCCCCTCCATAACCCGATTAAGAGAACTGGGGGGTGGAGGGTTAAGAGAACCCAACCGCCTAATCCAGTTAAGGCGATATGGTTGGGGATAGGAATGTCCCAAAAGTTGTCGGACGGTCTATGATTTTACGCACGGTAACAATTGCCCCGAGAGTAGATAGAGTTTGTACATATTTCAGTTTATGTTCGATGCGGTGCAATTATAAATATTGTTCTTTCCAGTTGCAACCGTGCCAGTAGTTTCTTAATATGATTTACTAACTGCCAGACATAATTAAACTCTGTTATTCTTAATATGTGTAGTGGAAGACGATAGAAATGCAGTTTAAATTCCCATTCTCAAGATGCCTTGGCTTGCTAAAGTGTTTTATCAACTTGGCAAAAGGAGTAAAGTGGGTAGATAAGCTCTAAAATCAATCAGCAACGGATTTCCAACAGGTTGATGGCGAGTTAGATAAAATAAAAAAAGAGAGAGAGAGAGGAAAGTAAAAAGAACAGGAAACTTAGGTGTTAAATAGTAGATTAACTTCGATGGTTTAAAAAGTTTCCAGAGATAATTTTTACGATTTTCAATTCAAAAATTTCTAGGAACAAACTTCGAACGGAGGAGAATAGGAAGAAAAAAAAAAGATGTGACGTTGGAAAACAATAATTAAACAACAGTCCCACATTAACGGATTTCTAGGGAAAGAATCCAAAGAAGGAAAACTCCAAATCTAATTACCCAAACACTAGAACGCTTCTGCAGCTTGCCTTGTTTAATTACCCTGTCCAAGTTTTTTCTTTTTTTTTTTTTCCTGCCCCTCTTAAAATCTCTCGGTTCTTTTACCTAACGGAAAGGGGGGAAGGCAAAATTCGGAAAATTTTGTTTCGTTTTCTTTAACCCTACCACTCGCGTGACGTCATAGAGTGGGGAAAAAACTTTCTAATTTGTAAACGCCTCCGATAATGAGTTTTTCTAACGAACTGTGCAGCGCTTTGGCATAGACAGGAAGAGGGATCGGACCCTCTATCTATCACTTCCATTCTAGTTTCAATTTTTTTCCCACCATTCATTTCGTCTCTCGCCTTTACCCCCCTCATTTCCCTCGTTCGAATACAGAATGGGCGGCTAAGCGCGTGTTGTTCTTAACAAACTTTTAACTTGATGTATCTCTAATTATCGGCGCTACCCTGGGAACAAGACATCTGCCCGAGGTACTCTGCACACGGCTACACTCCCTACTTTTTGCAAAGAGGGCCGTTTTTAATTTGCGTCCCCCCTACCTCCTGATTTCTGTTTTTTTTCATCCCGCCCCGTTCGCTTCCTTCCCGTAAGCATCGAGATAACGACTTTGCCAAATTCACACCTTGCCAGTTCGCAAGGACCGTTCATTAATATCTCTTCCGTCCTTTCCGTGTGTTGAGATGAAGGAGAGGGGGGAACAATTAACCCTCCAGCCCTCCCAGCATCAACGTTTGAATATAGATCGTCCTATGGTTTTTGTTCTTCTCCGAGTGAGTGTTGCGGAGGGGGCAGAAGTCGTTAATTTCGTCTGTATGTCTTAGAGGTGTCTTCAACGTTCGTTTCTGATATTGCGAATTAGGAAAACAACAACAGTGGCTTTCCTTAAGAACACACACTGACGGATTTCCCTAGGCGCTCTCGGATACTTCCGAAAAATCCTCCAATTGCTTCTTTTAACTCTCTAATTCCCTATTCTCATAAGGAAAATTTGAACTCGACATAGAGGGTGAGGGGGAAAAAAAAAAATTTTATTCGTGCTCGTTCGGGATCCACTACACCATACACTTCTCCTATAGGAAGCAATGCAGATTTACCAGAAAGTCCTCCATCGGGGTGTAGAAGAAGTAGCGTCTAATATGTCACAGATTCCCGAGATAACTTCGACATATCCAACATCGACAGTGACATGTCACTATATTGCTGCACGTCAACTCTCACCCGTCCACTCGTTGCTGATGATATTTGTATGGAGGACAAGAATCTGGAAGAACGTTAATCCACTTACACGTTTACGACTACGTAATGCGTATCGATAACAAGTCAAAGTAGCAGTAAAACCTTCCATCTAGACTAACAATGCAGCAACAATGGTGAAAACGCTCTATAAGACTTCGGAACAACTTTTTCTCTGTCATTTTCTCTTAACATGACACTATCATCTTGTCTTCTGAAATGTGTGGGAACTTCGCCACCCGCTTGCCCTATCCTCAGGCAGGTGGTCCACCCTCCCCTTTCTCTCTTTCACGTAAAATTAAGCACTCTTTCTCTTGCTGTTTTTTTTCTTTTCTTCCTTTTTTTTTCCTTCCTTCTTCTTCTTTGCCAGTTTCTCTTTTTCGTTCTCCCATCGCAGCCAAAATACACGGCGGATAATAACGGTGTAGCTTGGCCACGGACTGCGCCGTCGAAACTACTATTAAACATGGCCGACTACATGCTATTGTCGCTAGCCAAGAAAGGCAGGGGGGAGTACAAACCTTACTAACAAAGGGACACGATACACGCCCCTTTCTACCCCCTGCACTAGGGGAATGTAGCTGAAATGATTCCCTTACTCTCTCTCTTACTTATAGTGCTCTTTTATGGAATTTTTGTCACAAATGGAACGGTATACGAAAATTATGGTGTAAGTCCAGTCCAACTGAAATTACAGGACGAACCCGAGTTGGGTTGAATCGAGGGAGAGAAAGACTGACCTTATCCATGGCGACTCTTTCGTTTCGCCTCCGCGCCACGCGCGACCATGACGTCCTTGACAGTGACAAATCGTGTGTCCCGTTCTGTGTTATATAGTTGCCACCAGTCACTGCAGTCGGGGAGGAACAGAGTTTAAGTTATTGAAAACGCTGACCCACTGCAACGACGTGCAGTTTAATGTGGTACCACCGAAGGGTACGATGACTGATTAATGGCATCTATAGTCCCTCGTTTTTCGTCCGCTTTGTTGTTTTTTTTCCCTTCTTCTTCTTCTTCTTCTTTTCCTTTTTTTTTTTTCTCCCTCTTCTCGTGTTTTGTTCTTTGGCTGATGGCCACTGACCGCTTTGTTTTTATGTCAGATTTCCAAAACTAAATTTCCGGCACGCAAGAATTCCGACCGAAGAATATTCGTCATGACAAATGTTTCTTCGTTAATAGTCTCTTCTCTACCTTATTAAATACCAGTCGAGAGAGAGAGAGAGGCCTGCCATCGAATTATTACTCTCAGTTTGTATACTGTTTATACGCGTTAAACTCTAAATACCAAAGTGGAAAATGCATAGTTATGATGCTCAAGTTCTGTACCGCATTCTATTCATTTGTATCGAAGTATCTCCACAGGGAGAGAGAGAGAGAGAGTTTATAACAAAGACGATCAACAAAGTGCAGTTTAAATTTGAATTTAAACTTACGAATCGCGTACCGAAATGCCTAAATTTCGTTCCGGTTTGCATATTGCAAACTATAATAAAAGTCGAATTTTGCCAGGAACAGGCCAACCACGCGTAAGGATAAAGTACGTTTTTCGTAAAGAAGTGTCGCGAATCCGTAACTCTCTCTCTTTGCGCTTCTCCAATTTTTAAAAAAGTTATAATAGCTTCCTTCGACTGTAATTTAGCTATAATAGCTTAAATTTATTCCGGACAAGAGAGTGAAAATGCATAAAAGAAAGATAATTATAGTGAAAGAGAGAGAGGTGAACTGTAATTGCTGTTTTTATAAATGCTTAAACAATTTTATATATTCTTTTGCATTAATTAAATCTATAATTTATATATATATAAAAGAGGAAGAAGGAAATAATGATGATGATGATGATGATGATGATAATAATAATAAAAGAGAGATTTATCCGCGATAATCTAAGTTGTGGTGGTGTAACTAAATGATCTTATTGTCGCCACTTTCGTTTTCGATACGAGATCTTTAACAACAGGTTTCGGTCTTTGTTCCTTCAACTATTTACTGCTTCAGATGTCTATAGCAGGAGAGGAAAATTGCCTGTTATTTTTTATGTATCAATCTTACATGGTGGACGCCCCTTCATCCGTGAATATTACCCCCGTCTGAGTTGATCCCCTCTGCCTCTCTCTCTTTCTCCATCTTCTTTTTCCCCCCTCTCTCTCTTTCTCTTCTTCACCTCCTGCTGAAAGACAAAACATATTCAACTGTACGATATATCTCTCTCTCTTTCTCTCTCGCTCTTCTTCTACTTTAACATTCATCAGTACGATTTTCTTAATTTATAAACGCCGTTTATTAATCACTATTTGCATAAAATCGTCGGTT
>WUQG02448724.1:0-13066 GCA_011317285.2 Androctonus mauritanicus | reverse complement strand
TTTACCAGATTAAAATTGAATTCCTTTGCTGTAGTGCTGGATTTTTGATTGTTATATTTGTAAAGCAAAGTTTTTTTTTTTTTTTTATTTTATTTGTTAAAATATCTATAGTTAAAAAATTGAAATAATCATTTACTTCCTAACTTTAGGACTGCTTTTCAATCTCTGATTAATAGTAATAGGATTAAATAACACCATACAATAAGGAACTATTATCTATAACAACCAGGCTAGGTGCTACTTTGAATAAATCCACTCATCAAACAGAAGATTGTGATCTTGGAATCAAAATGATATCTTCAGAGAAGGGAAAAGATCTTTATTTCATCAATAATAATGATTAGATTTATTTGACACAGCATGTAGCCTAGTGGTTATAGATAATTGTTCCTAGTGGTTTAGCTTCACTGTCCAATCTCAGTTTAACCATCCAATAAATTTGAAAGAATAGTGGATACACACCAAAGATATTATATTTGAATTTTTTTCACTTTGAAAAATCTCTCTGGCTGATTATGTAAATGAGTCCAGTTTTGCTAATAAATCCCAGTCCTTTCATTCCATAACTGTTTATTGATAAGTTTTGATCCCAGGAAAAGATCTCCTTTTCATTCAAGATAGTTTGGTCACAAAAAACATTTTAAGTGAAATTTAAGTTTTATGAAAAACAGATTGCGTGCAGAATAATTGTTTGTTTGTGATACTATCATGAATCAGAAACAGTTTTGTTCTGGATTTCAAAACTCATTTATCTTATTAAGCATTTGTACTAAACAAACTTTAGTAGAACAAATATCTTGTAAAAAAAATAAACTACTAAGTCAAATTTTAAAGTTAAAACCATATTTTTTCAAATGCATTGCCTAAATTTTGATATGAGGCGTTGCAGATACAAAGGGCGAACTTAACATTGGAGCAAAAAAATTTTTTCCCCCCATTCTGCTCCCATGACGCCACAGAAATACGCTAGTAAGTTTTTTTATTAAGTTTGGCTTTTCTAACCATACAAAAGCATGGTTTGAAAAACAGCAGCCATTGATTAAGTGCAATAAAGTTGCAGATACAAAAGGCGAACTCAACATCCCGCACCACGTGATCCACCATTTTATAGATATACAATTATATTATTTCTACAATACTATTAAAAAATAAACATAAGAATTTATTAAATCGTTTACACGATATAATTTTAAAGTTTTTTTTCAATTTTATTATTTAATAAAAATAAAAAATAATATTAAATAATATTATTTTTTAATATTTAATACTATAATATAAAAATAAATACTATAAAAAAATAATATTAAATATATTATTTTTTATATTTAATAATATAAGATATTAATTTTATATTATTTAATTTTATAATAATAATTTTATTAATTAATATTAAATAATAATTTTATTATTTAATATTAAATATTAAATAATAGTATTAAATAATATTTTTATTAAATAATAAAAATATTATTTAATACTGTTAATATTAAATATTTATTTAATAAAATTTTTCCTTCGTAGTTTCAAACCCCGCAGGAAAATGTTCTAATACAATGCTTAAACTTTTATGTTGAGTTCGCCCTTCGCTTAAAACTCGAAATGCATTTTTCTCAAAATCAGCGTTTGTTGAGTTCGCCCTTAGTATCCGCAACGCCTCATATATATATTTATTTATAACCCATAATCCTTTTGCTGATTCATTCTTTTTTCTGATACCAATTTTATTTTGTTTTTCTTTGTCTCAAAAATGATGTTTTTGTTAATTCTTGCATGCCCCTTGCAATACATAAGTGGCTCCTTAGTGGATGTACTCCAGTTTGAAAAAATCTGATATGAGGCATGATAACAAAACATACAGTGAACTTTCAGACATTAATAGCATTCAAAGATTTTTCTCTAATAACTTTTAAATTATTTGGTTGATTTTTTATAAAATATAACAGGAAAATTTTACCATAATTGTAGATAGCTCAAATTTAAAATTGAATATAACTTCAAATTCTGTATTTTAAATTCTTGGAATAGCTGAAGATGGCAAAAATCAAAAACGTTAATAATCTACTACTAGTTAGGTGCTGATAATTAAAGTACAATTTTGTTTATAATAAAGTAAAGCAGTTAAACTTAGGTTGATGTAATATATTGATTATAGGTTATTCCAGATTAATCCTTGTTTTATTAATGTGATGTTATATTGATATAATTTTATGTATTAATATCAAATATGTAAATATTATATAAATATAAATTATCATAAAATATAGTTATAACTATTCAGTGACAGATGTTAAGGAATCCTCCTGACTACTATCTGCTAGTGGCTGACAGAAGTGCCATCATGAAAGTTGTAATACCAGTACCTGTTCTTAAACCAAAAAAAAACATTTATGGAAATAAAAGAAAAAATATATAATTAATTAAAAATTTTCAAACTATTACAATAGATTAATATCAATTTTTGTTGTATAATAAATTTTTATTGGCAATATATACAATTTGCAAATGACAGTTGCAGTTTCTAGATTTCATTATGAAATAAGATTTTTAGCCTAATTTCTGAAGGAAAGTGAGCCTTATAAGATCACCATATTGCTATCTATGTGTCCTCTATTATTAACTTTTCAATTAATTAGTGAACTTCATGAAATCTAGTAGTAATATTTTCTGTTAAAAGTACATCACTGCCACGTCATTAAACCCAAATTGCAGTTGCTCAAATATCAAAGATTTCTCCTTAATAACTTTTGAATTATTATTATTATTATTATTATAAAATTCAACAAGTTAGTCAGTCCATTAAAGTAATGCAATGGTTAATATTATTTATATACTAAATAATTAATATTACTTAGAATTTGAATCTAAATAATAATTAAGCCTGTAGATACAATCATTTAAAAATAGCATTTGATATTTCCCTATTATAACTATGAAATTATTCAATAGATTTTTATGATACTGATATATAAGTTATGCCATTGAAGGCAATTTTAGTGAGAAGTTTTAATCGCCTCAAGTTTAATTATTCCAAATAATCCGATAATCCAAATAGCACAAATTTTGGTTTACGCGATTAATCCCCTATGTTGTTGTTTATGATTATTTAATTATTCCAAAATAAAAAAAAATGAGTTTTGAAAATTAAAATTATTTCTTTTCAGAGTTGCTTGAAGACTTAAATAAAATAACCATTTAAGTATATCATTATTTTCTGTGACTCTGTATCAAGCTTGTCACTGAGAGATTTCTTTTGTTCGTTTGTATCTATTGCCTAATGTGAAAGTTTGTACCAAATTGAAATTAATAAATTTCTTTTGTTTAACTGTGAATCAGATAAAATAAATTTGACTTTAACTTCAATTGAACATGAATATTCGAAGAAGATAAATTTTGTCGAGGTCATTAATCAATTTTCAGAAATTAAAATTCAAAAGCACAATATGTAAATCCTCTCTATATACTTTTCAAAAAGAGATTACTAAACAAGATAGTTGATTTCCTATATTTTTCACATAATGCCAATATTACTCATTCATTGAATTTTTTTTTGTAGTACAAATTTTTTATTTCCAGCTTGCTTATGAGAGAGATGATACAGTTTAACCTCTTAGATGCTGGTAATGTTTTGAAATTAAGCATAATTAATATATGGCAAAAATATGAAAATTAAATTTGTGAAATCTTGCTTAATTTTCATTGAAATTTTAGGTATTTTTTTGCATTTTTTGCTCTCTTTCTAACAATATAAGCATTTTTTGAAATCTTATTTTTTTGCAACTTTTCATTTTATTTGAGATCACAGAAGCAGGCTTTTTTATGAGATTTTAGCCATTCAACAAAATAGTTGATATTTTTAGATGATGATAAGACCTCTGAACAAAATGTGAATTCAGAGGATTTATCATTGAATGAAAAAATTCAGTCAAAATTTTCAAAAATTATTTATAAAAAAACCACAAATTACATAACTTCTGTTGAATGAATTATCATAGAATAATTTAAAAAATTACATGAATTCATTAAAATATTGGCATTTTTATTAACATATCATATTTATTAACTTGTTCTTACGTTACTTGTAAAAATTGAACTCACTTGCTTTCTAGTTTACACTATAGAATAAATCAAGCTCTTATAGCAAAGGCATAACGTTTTTGGACTGCTACGGAGGGACTCATAGCAGTCCGAAAACGTTATGCCAATTAAAAAAAATTTTTACTTGCTATAAGAGCTTGATTTATTCTATATTGTTCTTATTTCATTACACAATTTTTAACAGTACATTTTATAATTTTTTTTTATTTATATCAAAAACTCCTAACATATAAGAAAATGTCTCATCACTTTCGTAAATAGAATAAAAATATAATACATTTTCCCTTCCTCTAATTGCATCACAGATGATTTATTGTTGCTCAGCACCCAATGCCTCACACTTATCTGCAAATTGCTAAGTTAAAATGACTAAGTATCCACTAAGTCATTCTAACTTAGCAAAAATAAAAAAATCCATTAAGCAATTTACTTTTTCAAAAATATTACTTCTGGCTTTGAATTTTCTTATACAAGTATTCCTCAACTTACAAAAATAATTGGGAGTGAAGAGTTTTGTGTAGCTCAAATTTCAGATAAGACAGAAAAATAACTTTTTAACAAAAATTCTGAAGCAAAACTTACCCAAGCTGGTAGACTATTGTGAGTGCATTTATATCACATTATAGTAGTTTATTATTCTCTGACTGAAAGGGAGACAATATGAAACAATGTCGTACTTTTAATATGATGTTTTAGATCGATAAACAAAACATAAATCAAGTAATATAAATTTTTAAATGTTGTAAACCAATATATTTGGATTTTTAACCATTGATATACATGTCGATGCTTTTAACTTACAATACAATACAGTAAAACTTCAATCTAACATTTTCCAAGGGAAAGGCGAAAAAAACATTAGATTGAGGAAAATGTTAGATCAGGAAACGGCAAAATAAAAAAGACGTACATATATAGATAATGCGGACCTGCAAAATTTTGCAATGAGAAGAAACTACTAGTGAAATTTACAACCAAAAAAGTAGAAAATGTGCGGATTATTGGCTGATTAGCCAATAATCCGCATTGCGACAATTGCTGTTAATGTCGTACTAATATGTATATTTCCCATGGGAAACTTATGATGACGTGTGAGAGGACGGGATGTAATAATAATTCTGTCAAACGTTACATCGAAAATGATTTACATGAGTTTAGTGATATAGTGACCAGAAAATTTGAACGTTAGACAGAGGATAACGTTAGATTGAAACATTTTAATGTTATTTTCTCCTATTTTTTGCTGGAACCGTTAACGACGAACATTAGATCAAAGTTTTACTGTACATCATTGCCATAAGTATGAGTGGTCATAGGTTGATGATAATGTGTACTTATTATTGCTTTATAAATCAGTTTTATATTCTCTTTCCATCAATTAATAAAAACAGTTTAATTGTATACTTATTATTAGCATTTTATTAGTATGAAATTAGAAAAAAGTTAAACATTAGAATTCCATTTATTATAATTTTGATATATATTACAGATGCTTCTCATATTACAAATATAACCTATTCTTGAGATTTATTCAGTCTAAAGATCCACAACATGAAAATTATGATTACATTGAACCCAGAAATATCAGATTCAATGTGAAAAATATATTGTACAATATAAATTATAAATTGGATCAATAAATAATATATTTATGGTTCTGAAATAAATGTTCAATTATAAAGCAAGATTTTTTGGAAAAACTTTCTTGAAATATTATACTAACAATAAATAATTAAATTTTTTTTATTATTTTACATATTTGTGATATATTTATTGTTAAGCCAATTTGTTGTTACAATTTTTAAAATTTTCATATTACTAAATTTTTCAAAAAATGAAAATAAAATGCATGTTTGTATATATTAATGTTCATAATTAGAGAAACATCTGACTTCATATTATACTTTTTTATTTCATTTATATAAATTCAAACAAATATTTGATTTACAGGAAGATTTAACGAAGTTATCAGATATTGAAAATTCCCTTGCGATATTTTGCATGGCAACATATGGAGAAGGAGATCCAACCGACAATGCCCAAGAATTTTATCAATGGCTGCAGACTGGTGATGCAGATTTATCAGGCATTCGATATTCAGTTAATATTTAAATTCTGTATAATAGATTACTTTTATCAAATAATATATATATTAAAGTCTGTTGCCTTATAATTAGGTATTTGGACTTGGTAACAAGACTTATGAACACTATAATTCTATGGGAATTTATGTTGACCGTAGACTTGAAGAATTGGGTGCTTCAAGAGTAGTAGATTTAGGATTAGGTGATGATGATGCTAAGTAAATAATAATTGAATCTTATTTTGAATCCTTATAATAGAATGAATTAATTAATTTAGAATTAAATGTGTTTCAATTATAACATATATAAATTTAATTTTTTAGTATTGAGGAAGATTTCATTACTTGGAAAGAAAAGTTCTGGACAGCAGTTTGCGAATATTTCCACATAGAAAAAACTGGAGATGATGTTACTCTTAGACAATATGAACTGATTATTCATGATGATATACCAAAAGAGAAGGTCTTTCAAGGTGAAATCACTCGACTTGGATCATTTAATATACAAAAATCGTAAGTAATTCTAATAATATAAAATCATACTCTTTATATATTTACTATATCAGTATGCTACTATTATATCTTTTGTTATGATGTTGATTACATTCTAATGTTTTTTATTAAATTTAATTTTTTATTGTAAAACACAAAATTTAATTGAAATAATTAGCTTTTTATTTGAATTGTAAATATTTATTGTTTATTTTATAAAAGGAACATGAAGTTTAAAAAAAATGTTTTATATGATAAATTTTTTTATAGAATATTTTTCTAACTTTTCTATTGAAAAAATTATGATTTTATAATTTTCACATTACAGAAATTATTAAAAAATAATTATATATGATATTTTAATTATCATTTATAATTATTTTAAATAAAAGTATTATCATATAAAATATACTTTTTATATCATCATATAAAAAGTATATTTTATATGATATTACTTTTTATTTATTTAAGGATGCTTACATCATACTCAATGCTAATGGAAATAAAAGTTTATTAAATTTTTATTGTCATTAATGCTGAGTAAGATATGGATATTTAACTTAAGCAGTTAAGTGAACTTTGTTAGGAATGTTTATTTGATCAATACAGAAGGAATTTTATTATTCAAACTTCATTTTATTTGTAATCTAATTTGATAAAGTGAACTTTAATAAGCATTGATATGAAGTGGTTTATGTTAAAAGCAAAATTTAATTAAATATATATTTATTGTTTTGTTATTTTTAATAAAATTTTTAATATGAAAACTTTTTTATGCATAATTTAATATTACGATATAAAAATTAAGCTTCATTTTTTTTAAAGAGTAGAAAATTTATCATAATATATACTCCAATAATTTTTATTTGGAACATTTACTATATATAGGACTTTCTCTAGGCATTATGGGGTTGTTGATGGAAAACTATTAACCAAATTTTATTTTAATTTGATATCAGTATTCTCTATATTATACTTTTTAACTATAATGTAACTAACTAAACTATAACTATAGTTTTTGTATAAATTTTGCTTTTTTCATCCAAATTTCTTTCCTATAATTTTGCAAATAAAGATTAATTCATATTAAAATAATAAGTTATGCATAAAAATTTTAATACTAAGAATTTTATTTAGGAATAATGACAAAATATGAAAAAATATTTATTTGATTAAATTTTACTATTACTAAAGGAGAACTGTTTATAATTAAAAATTATTCTATCCGAAATACGTGGCTGATATATAGTTATTAAAAATTTTCCTTGTTAAAAATACAATTTATTTTCTGGAATTCTGTAAAATAAACTATTTTATTTTTATATTTTTTAATGTTAGGACTATAGTTTTGTGAGAAATAAGAAATATGGCCATTCCCAAAATTATCCCATAACTGATTCCAATATTCGTGACTGAGATGATATAAATCAAGACAAATTTCCATAAATTCTATGCTAAAATGGATAATTGGTTTCCAGAAATAAATTTTGAAATCTTACTATGAAAAATATACATAAAATATAAATTGTGACAAATCTATATATTAATATGCTGCACATTAGACTTTGCATGCCCTCTTAACTATTTTATTGCTCAACCTAAGAAGATGGTTAAGGTATCAATCGATGCAGGGATTACTGTGTGATTGTCTATAATAGTTTTATTTTTAAATTGTATCTTTGATTTTCCTGTAATTGTTTAAAAATTAGTTAACATTAATGATGAAGTTTCAAAAATTTCCAATAGAGGGCAGGATATAAATTTTCCATTTGATATGATGTCATATATTTTTCTTTGTCAGCTAGAAAAGCAATCATGATGTCAATTGATACAGAATTTTATGTAGATATGCACATTTTTTTTTTTTTTTAATTTTACTTTGACCTTTGATCTATCTATAATTATTGAAAACCAAATATTGGTGAAATTTTATAAGTTTCCCAATAGATTCTCACATATGACATTACTGATACCTGACATAATTAAGCTTCTACAGGCTGTCATTATGAGAAAAGTTCAAATTTTATATATTCTTTTCTAATTCTATAATTGTAGTTTTATATGTCAAAAAATTTATTTTCAGGTAACAATAAAATAATAGTTAAAATGAACAAACAAAATTTAAAATAACTATTGTTAGTGCCATCATATTGTGAGTTCTGATATGTATGATGTCACTAAAACAGAAAGCCTTTGCAACCAGTCCAGCATCAGCATGCCAATAACATCATAAGGCATTAACTGTCTATTTCAAGTATGCATAAGAGGATGTCAGTGGATAATTTATCTTCAGTCATGAAAATCTCTCTCCACCCAATGAACTTAGTGATATAATGCATTTAGAAAATTATATTTTGCATTTAAAATTTTGGAATATGCAAAAATGTAATTGAATGTGAATATCATTTTGATAAAGACATTAAATTGATATAAGACAAATTATTAAACACAATCCAATCATGATTTCCTTCAAATAATTCATATAATTTTTCTTTAATAATATAATATATATTGAGATGTGGATGCTTTGATAATGCTAGATAGTATTATTTTGATATCACCTATAAATTTTTTAAAAATATTTTATAAAAGATATATAAAAATATATAGTATATATAAAAATATCATTGATATAATTTTTCAAAATTGCCCATCCCAGGGAATTAGCATGCATTGATAGATTACAAAATATTGATAAAATTTCCCCAAATGAACTATACTTCTGTCAATTATGAAGTTATAGCTGTTCAAAGTTTTTAATTTTAGTAATCCCATTTTTGGTAAAAGTGGCTGCTATCATATTCATGTTGCATCATAATGACCTTTGTGTTCCATTATGAGGATCCAAAGAAAGTGCATTGACCATGCATAAAGTGCTTCCACTTCTGACTGATTTTGATGGGATATTGTTGGCAGCAGGCACTTTTAAACCCACCACAACCTGGGCATCACCCATGATGGGGTCAATTGAAAGATTGAAAGATGGAGTTTAACAGACTGGGACAAACCTACATAAAAAAAAGTAGAGATATGGGTCTAACTCTACTGAAAAACTGGAGATGTGGGACCTGGATCCTCCAAGGTGATAAGCAACTGCTTTACTATATGGTCATCCAGGCCAATTCTCTGTTACTTTTATGGCATCTCCCTACTGGTTGAATAAATGTCCTCAAGAATGTTGATATCAGCCTCAATGAGACAACTTCTCAATTCTCTTTTAAATTCCAATAAGATCATCAAGCATGAGTTCCAAATCGTAGGAATTCAATAATTCAAACTTTTTTTTTATTAAGACAGGTTTTTCTATAAATTGATTATAAATTAATTAATTTTCATAATATTTCCTGATACTGAAAACAGACACAACTCAAGCACTATAAACAAAGAATGTTTTTATAGTGCTTGAGTTGTGTCTGTTTTAAGATTAGTGAAGCAAAGTATATTCATCTTTGTCAATTTCCTAATACTTCCATTTGATAAACTGATGATGGATGAAGATTCAAAAATATGTTAATAAAATATATTTGTTTCTTAAATCTTCTATTGCCTTATGTTATTTTTAATATCTGAACTATTTAATTCTTGATTCACAGATCAAAAAATAAGAATTAATGATTGCAACATACTTAAAATTTGACATGTTTTGAATTGAAACTCCCAAGTTCTGCAATCAGTCTGGTTATGATATATTGTATATGGGATTCCACAATTCTGTTAATAATACTGTCAAACATAAAAATGTATTAAAGATGATAAGGGTAAGAAATCTGAGAAATTTACTAATCTAACTACATTTTGGAATATGTATGGAGTATGAAATGATGTAAGAGTTCACAACATATTTCTTGGATTGTAATTTCATTAAAATTTTACTGCTTCTCCAATGCTTTTTAATATGATTTATTAAATATATTGATAATTAATTTAAATATATATATATAAACTGTTAAAAGGATAAAAGTAACCAATTTTAAATACAGAATCTGTGTTTTTAAATAATGCATGAAAATTTAAAATTTTCATTATAAATATAAATAAATATTTTATTTAGGCCTTTTGATGCTAAAAATCCATATCTGTCTACTGTGATTGTTAATAGAGAGCTGTATAAAGGAGAAAGATCTTGTATGCATATTGAACTTGATATAAATGAAGGAAAATTTAGGTAAAAAAATAAATGCATTGTAATTTTATTATTAGAATTAATTTAATGATGCAAGAAATTATCATTATTTATTTTATAATATTGCAGATATGATACAGGTGATCATGTTGCTGTTTATCCATGCAATGATCCAGGCTTAGTAGAAAAACTTGGAAATCTATTGAATGCAGATTTAGATACTATTATTACTTTGAAAAATTTAGATGGTAAGCTAGTTCCCTTCAAATTTTATCCCTATTATTTTAAATTTTCTGTAATTTTTTTTGCTTTAAATCATATGACTAGTAGAATTTTCTGTGCTGTTCTAAAATTCATTTATTAAAACTTGGTTTATTAGATGCAATTAATTGAAATGTTAAGACTAGTGAAGCAGGTATGACTAGCTCATTGATTCATTTTATTTCTAATTTGTGATCAAAAAAATCTGCTAATAATATCTGTTCATTAAGAATAGCTCTTGCAGAATTCAAGAATCCTGAAATTAAATTTCATTGTCATTGAGAACCAAGAGATTTCAGATTTGGTGTTTGGTTTAAAATCTGAAATTTTAAGCCAACCATTAGTTCTGTAATATCTTAATGATATATATTGTATTTTATGGTGTTGGCCATTTAAGATCCTGCAGGAAAAGCTGGTGTATTAAAAATTATATTAATTCAAAAGTGGAAAGGATAGCAGAATCAATTATTATTGTAGATAGGGGAAAGAGTGCATCATCTATGTTAGCTCCATGTTGCCCTATTCCATCAGTTTCTCAATTTTATAAATGTAAACTTTTGTTATATTCAGTGAGACAAGATTTTTAGGTTCATTTTGATATATAATTTGCTGGGTTATGATTAATATATAGTTAGATCTATTTAAATTTAGTTAGTAGTGTTTCCAGTGAATCCACTCAATAGTCAATTTTTATTTCAATGATCAGTTTTCATTTGCTCTCAGTTATTATTTGGGTTTAATGTTAAATATTTAGTAAATTTAGATTGATTGATTAAATTTTAAACTTTATAAATTTGCTTAGTTTTCGATAGTTTATTTAGTGATAACTATAGTTAATGCCCTCTCAATAATTTTACTTTTGTAAGCTACTGAATATATTTTATTTTTTATAAATTTAGTTTTTAATTAGTTACAAAGTTGTCTTTATATCACTCAGGCAAAATACTAGAACTGCTTAAAGCTCTATTAGCAAAGTCCAAGATAACAGCACAAAAAAACAGTGAGGTATACTAACGTTTAATACACAACAACAAAAACGTTTTCGGTATCAAAGATACCATTTTCAGTTGTACACAACTAAAATAAATGGAATCAGAAGCGTTTTACATAAATCGAATGGAAGAACATATTTCAAATTTGAAATTTAGAACTTACATCATTAAAAATAGAATAACATAAATATAAATGGAAAACAATAGTAATTTAATTATATGTATACATTAGTAAATAAACATAGTAATATATTAAGCTAAAAATAAACTACAAAACAAAATATAGTCCATTTGATCAGCTCATAAAAAATGGGGGAGTGGGGCACAGTAACTCCCTGGGAGGGGGGCATTAAAACACACTATAATTTCTGTTGAGCTGCATATTTCCAGACCGTATTTAAAGTATCAGCCTGCCTGATGTTGATAACATTATGCCTTTGATTGGTTCTCAGGATTTCAACCTTCTCTGCTGTGAGTAGGGCCTTACAGTCAGAAATGTTTCGCATGACTTATGCGTCTTGCCAGGAGATTTTAGTGTTCTTCTCAAAAGCCCTTAAGGCTAAGACAGTATTGAGGTTAACTTTGGATATGTAGTTCTTGTGTTCTGCAATTCAGTCTTTAAAATTTCGTGCTGTGGCTCCTACGTAGACTTCTAACTGGTTATCGTCCAAGTTTTGTAGGGGGATCCTATAGACTCCTGACTTAAGGTGTCTGTCTTCTAGACTTGTCATTCTGAAGTAAATTAAAGAGGGTGGGAGCCCTCCTAAATGTTCATTCTTTATTCCTAGATCTAAGGGTGGATTTAATGGCATTACTTTTGTGTAATCTATAGAGTATGGGAAGTCGGGAAGATGCACTAGAATTAGGCTCAGTAGGGGATGAAGGGCTGGGCTGGTCTAAGGAAGCCAACCTATTTTGATAATCTGCTTTTAATTTTTTAAAGTGATCTTGTATAAACTATAGCCATGCCTGCGACCAATCGCGAAGATTCTATCCAATTCCAATCTAAGTAGGGTTTCA
>WUQG02448713.1:0-13067 GCA_011317285.2 Androctonus mauritanicus | reverse complement strand
ACTTATTTTCCTATAGAAATAATGTTTCACTCAGTGCGGATTCATTTAATGTGGTATTTTAGAGGAACCAATTAACCGTACTAAGTGAGGTATTCCTGTACTGTCTTTCATGAATAAGATGGGAATTCTTATGGGATGATTTTGTTAGGGATGCACAATAGATCATTGGTGATTGCAGTGCTGGGGCTGAAAAAGCCACCCTTTCTTACATCTACAAGAGGTTAATATCTATCAGAAACTCCAATAAATATTCATTCCTTTGGTTGAAGTCTTTGCTTCCTCAAATAACATGATGAGAAGTAGCATCAACATGAAAATCAAAATGATTCTTTTAACACAACTCAACTAGAAGCACAAATTCAGATATTGTCTTTATCATAAGGAAAATATGCAAAAGAAACGAAGTTTCCTACTAGCACAGCTCCCATGTCTTCTGAACAGTGATAAACTCCTTGGAACAAATTTTTTATCCATATGGGATTTCTATGTTATTCTTAGCAAAAACACAAGTCTACAAGTCTAAGAACCACTATCAGAAGCAAAAGTAAATAACTTATCTTTACAATTAAATCCTTGTATTTCTCCCTTATAGTACCATAGCTGTTGAATAAGAACAAGGTCATAGTAACCCCTCATGAGCCGTCAACCCAGAAGGGTAGAAGCAACTCAAGTGTTTTTGGAGGTTGATCTGAATCACCCTCATAACAACACTACAGGTGCCTAAGGTATGCACAATTCCATGTCATTCACCAAAATCTGGATACTAGAAAGTCTAAGGGCACCTCCAGAATCCCAATTCTTGCAGCGAGCCCAACCAGTTCATGCCCCTTTATAGGAACAATCACTGAAGCTATTGTTTATTAAGACTTGGAATTAGGATCCGAAAGTACCTCAAATATCCCTTCATCAGCCCCAATAAGAATCTTAAAATTGATTGCTTTGATGGCCTTAGCCAAAACAAGATCAACAATCATAATGATGCACTGCCTTTTTGAATCTTTGCTTCAATTCAGAATCCTCCAGTTCTCACTTTTGAGCCCTGGAATATAAATCCTGAGATGAGCCAAAAGTATATTGACAGTCTATGTATGAATATCTACAGCGTGGAATGCCATTTTCATAGGCTTGGAAGGTTCTTCACCAGAAAAATCCATAAGTGGATTACCTTCCCAAGAGCACACCCATCAAAATGTTGGGTGACCCATCAACAGGTGAACTCATTTATATAAGTATAAATGAGTGCCCTGCACCAGAAAATCTTTTTACAGTCCCATCTTGTTCAATCCGATCTACTTGCCAGCACCAAGTTATCAACAAGAGGATCAGATGAAGGTAGCTGAGAAATGTGACCTAGTCACTGAGTGCCATCAGTAACACCATCTTTCCTTCTAACCATTTTCCATTTTCACTTAGCCATACTGGACAGTCTTGCCTGGTAGGCAAGATTATCCAGAGGATCAGGATTACTCATGGAAGAAGTGAAAATAGACTGTACCATTGTCCCACTGCCTAGAGGTACACAGCAACTCAGTCCCCGCTACAGGTACACCAGAACATTCCTTTATTGAAGAATAAAAACTTATTTTTTATCCAAGAACTGATCGTTTGGAACACAATTGTTGCCAAGTAACTCCATTTCAAATTGATATCAAAAATAAACTTCATATTGTCCCTTTCATGGCAAACTAGTGAAATTGTATTTATGATTAATTTTAGCAAAATATTTATCACTGATTTGATGATTGCATTTTGTGTTGTAGGAGAGTAAACATAATTTTATATATGTGTTAAGTAAAAACCATGTTGAAGAAGTATCATGTTATATGAGAGTTTCCACAATTTTCAAATTGTGTTAGAGCAAAACCACATTGTAGGAAGGATACTTATATATCATTCTCTTATGTAAATTTATAAATTAAAACATTAAAATTCAAAAATTCATAAAAAATAAAACTTAATTTTTTAATTAATACTATCTAATTTAACTCTTAAAATTGCATCAAAATTTTACATATAATTTCTAATCATTATGATAAAGTGTGATTACCAACAGCCCAGAAGATCACTATAGAGCACAATCTCCTTAGCTATAGAAAGAATGAATACAAAAAGGAAAGTTATTTATTCCAGTTTCTCAGAATCATCATCTTTATTTTTATATTTTGCTTTTAATGAGGTTTATTATATGAACTGTGAAATAACCATTGTAGTTAGTGGATACAAGTTATTCTCATATCAATTTATTTTAACTATTATGAAAATTTCAACAAATGGGAATAAGTAATAATCAGATCAAATATAATGAATGGGTCTCATCTATTGTTGTAGTTCCTAAGAAATTGGGAAACAAAATTAAAATTTGTGTGGATCTTAAATCAATTAATAAATGTTAAAGATTCTACAACACCCTTTTCCACAATTATATGTTTTTATAACAATATAGTATAATAAACTAAAACTAAACATGGTGTAAAATGCAAATATCATTTAAAAAGACCTATTCATTTTCTTAGAGTAATCAATATAAACAGTTAATTGATTTAAAGGAATATTTCTGATCATATATGGTAATTTATTATTCAAATTTAGCATTTCATAATAATAATAATAATAATAATAATAATAAATAATTTGATGATAAATTAGTTATTATTAAATATATACTTACTTTTCATTTAATAACATTTTTTCTTATTTACAACATGAAGAAATGTACAATATGATCCTTATGGGCCACTTGCTTGAAAAAATTGATTGAATCCCTCTGATAGAGAAAAATGAAAAAAATGTTAAAATCCTTCTATTAGAAAATATTGCAGTATTATAAAAAATAAAATCATTGTTACAATTTTTCTACCAAAATACTACAACAATCTTTAAAAAAAAGAAAATAAAAAAAAATGCATGAAATGTATTTTAAAATTTCTCTTTTATAAATTAAAAAAAAACTATTATTGCATAACTTTATTGAGGAGGATTTTAACATATTTTTCATTCTTCATTAGAAAAACTCAAAAAATTTACAGTTATAAGTTTTTCTATCAAAAGGAAATCAATTTTTCCAGCAAATTATCTAGATGTGATATCTTATTGTATAAGAAACAAACATATTTTGAAACAACTATCAAGATGCTTTTGATTTCCCCCACTTTTCTCCATTAAAAATTTTATTGAATATAAAATTTTCTACAAAAGGGAATTAGTCATACAATATACTGTACATACATACATGATATAAAATATTTATATCATATTATAATTATTTGTTTATGGCACAAAATAAATTATCATCATTTGATTTAGTATAAGTTAAAAACAAACAAAAATAAACAGTAACAAGTTTTTTACAATACAGCAAACTAGATAACTCTAGAAAGAATGAATAAAAAATAAAAAATTTAAATACATTTTTATTAAAACTTAATCTGATAGTTTTGTACAAATATACAATATCTTAAATTTTTAAGAATTTTTTATATATCAACTTTTTTAACTATTACAAAAAAAAAAAAAAATTTTGATAACTTTTTGGTTCTATAATGTAATAAAAAAAATCAAACTGTTCACTGGAAGTGAACATCGAAAGTAATAGAAAATACCTATTAAAAGTAGAGATGTAGCTAGTATTTAACTAGAACTGATAGAATTAACAATACATTAAAAGACTTTTTTTATGCACCATGACCCATGAAACTAACCATGACAGTCTTGAGGGTGTTTTCATTCATAATATTTGTCCAAGTCTTTTTTTGTATGTGTAAAGCTTTCACAGTATATGCTTTTCTAGGTTTGGAAATTTGATTTACAACTTTCATTTCACCCAACTTTACTTGATAAAACCTTTTAGACAGTGCAGTAGTGAAACTCCATATTGCTATGTCTCTCTTATGCTGGGATATTCTTTTCTTAACAACCTAGAGATCTTACAAATATATTCTTTCCTCTGACTGGCAGACTTATTTTCTGGCTGTATTATGTAGACCCCCAATTTCATTTTAGAGCTAATGTGGTCCTTGTCACACCTAATCCTAAATGAGAACACCATTGGTTGATATCTAAACCCACATCTACTGGTATATCTGCTTTATCATTTTTTCTAGATAGCCTTACTAGAATTGGATCATATCTGACAGATTTTTTCATGCTGCCTTGTAGATCACTAACCATCTCAACTGTCTGCTGCATAGGTATCTTAAACTTTTCATGTATACAATACTGCATCATTATGCATATGCATCATATATACACACACACTATGCATGTACCTATAGTTATAGTTATACTGTGAAGTGTTGACCTCTTTCCTACCTCTTATCTCTTCATTTAACTTAAACTTGGGTTTTTAACCTTTTTTTAGTTGAGGATGGTCCATTTCCTCTCCCCACAATCCTTTACGAACATTCAAACTTGCCACATCGGCCACCATCTTGGAAATGAGCGTCTAGCGGTATGCAAATTAGTACCGATTCCAAATTGGATTTGAAGAGTGGCCAGTATAGTCACATTATCAGTGGGATTATTTTAATTACAAAGACCATGACATGAATGTTTAATGTCTAACTAGAAAACAAATTAGGTTATAATATGATGTATATAAATTAACTTGAAGTGCACACTAGTTATGTACCGTCACAATAAATACCAATGAAGCCGACAGAAGAAGTCAACTACCAATCATTGTGTTTTGAAGTTGAAGTGAGCATTGAGAGAAAGGAATTTTCAAAGTTGTAATGTGACAAATAAGCAGTATAGTAAAAAATTGAATTATAATTTTGGAGGATAGAATAAGTTAGAATAAGTTTGATTCTTTGTATTAAGGCATCTTTTCTTTTAATAGTATTTTGTTAAATTGTTGTTTTGATATTATTGAGATAAATAGAAACCATTCATAATGTTAACTATTGTGGTTGGGAATTAAAGTTATTTTTATTTGAAGTTAATAGTTTGTTTTGATTGAATATTACTTTAAGACATTTCTTAACATAGTAAGTCCAGTACTGGCAGTTTAGCTATAATAGTTATTTACAAACTCTGGAAGTAAAGTTACTCTCCATTAGGTTATTGCAAGTTCCGGGAAAAGGATAACTTTGCAACACTTTACACCTAGCATGGTTATGCTATCAAACTGATTCTGATCTTCATCAGCCATATTACAGTGGGTTTCAATCCTTCTAAAAAATGTCCTCAACATCACTTTTTATATTATAAAGGATCAGCAAACTATGCTGGAATCAGGACAGCTGAATAAGAAGATTTTCTGTAAATGGTGATTCTACAGTTGGGCTCATGTCAATATCTATGAAATGAACACTACTTGAAAAGAATTGATCAGTTGCAAGTGCAAATCCAAGGTTTCAGCCATAAACTATGAGGAATTCATATAATGTGCAGCTCTCTTGATGCCAGATATATGCCATCTATATATAGAATATATAATACTGTACCTATCCATACAATTTAATATATGACAAATAATGGACAATGATTTGTCATTCCTTGTATCTCATTAAGTGCACACAAAAACAAAGCTCCAAACAGGATAAATACTTTTAATAAAGTATTTATCCTGTTTGGAGCTTTGTTTTTGTGTGCATTTTTTGAGAGTGTAACAGAATGGCTGTACAGTTTGTATCTCATTAAGAGTTTTGCTATGATCTCTGCCACCTATTAGGACACCATTCATCTGCTTAAAAAAACTATCAGAGAACTGGTAATAAGAATCATATACCCTCTTATGGCTTATTTCCCTTATAATATCAGGATTGGTAGCATTTTCAAATAGATGATGCAATATGAAGCAATATAAGAGGAAGTAAGCCAGAAATATCTTTACACTGTTGATTGAATAGAGAAGGCTATACACACTATCACATACAAATTCAGTCACATTCTGGTCAAATATTCTTTCCGATCAATTTTGATTGGAGCATGATTGAACCAAGACTTAATTATTACCCCATGGTATAAACAAGTTCTTTACAAACAATGCAAAAATATTTGCAAAATCCATCCTAATGAATATTTTTTCAGGAAGAGGGCTAATCTCTATCAGTCTTTCAGTAAAGTATCTTGACAATTCTACAGTGAATTTGCAGGGTTTCATGTTAGCAATACACCAGTTTGTAATTCTTTTCTCTAAACAATAGACTGGCGATTGGGTCTTAGCTACCATCATCATTTTAAAACATAACAAAATATGTTCTAAAGTATTCATTTAAAAATTCTATATACTGAAGCAAGTTTGTAAGAAAGACTATAAATGCATTATAATAATTAAATTTTTATTATTATTCCTATTATAAGATCTAATTTCTGTGTAAGAGTATTTACATGTACTGTATTTGCATTTTGTTTTCATGTTTTTCTACTAAATATCAATAAAAATGAAATAAAAAAATAAATGATTAAGATATATTTTTGTTTATTTTAACAGAATTAACCAATATCTTCTTATTACCTAAAATATTTTTTTCAGTTTTGAGCATGTCACAGCTCATTATATGAAAAATTTAATTTTTTACTTAAAATTTCAGAAACTATCAAATACTCATCCCAAAACTGAAATAACTTAAAATGATATATTAGATCGACAGAATGGGATAAAAAAAAAACAAATTCTATCAAGCAGTTCCATTCAAAACAATGTCTGTAAACATGCAATTTAAAAAAATATATTTGACAACTGAAAAAATTTAGGAACCACTATCAAAAGTGCATATATTTCAATAAACAAACACACAACGAAAAGAGATTCACAAAAACTGGATTAATAAAATCAGGCTTAAATGTTTTTAACCCTTTATTATTTTTTATTCCACTTTCTTGATGTTTGTTCATGTCAACAGCAGAAAATCAATTAAGGAAGATATTATTTTATAAGATTTGATGTAATTGTTAATGTCTTGATTCTAATGGGATAATTCTTTTAGAAAAGCACAACAGATCTTTAAATACTTGCACTGCTAAGTTAATCATCTGATCTGTTTTCAATCTACTCTAATATTAAAATAAAATTCTATTTTTCACTTAGCTAATTTATAGGGTCAGTACTTATGAAATGATAATGAAAGGAAGCTTGCTGCTTTACATAATGTTTCTAAGTATATAAAGTGTAATATTTTTACTTAAAAAATCAATTATAATAGAACATTCAAATTTTAATGCCATTCCTTATTAGCCATGCTATATGCTTATTCATTTTGAAGTCACTAATCGTTTCCATGACATAGATTCAAAATTTTTAAAAATTTCCACATCTTTTTAATTATTTGTCACACATGAAATATACAGTAATTCTTTGAAAGATATTTTTATATAAAATAATGACAACATTAATTATCACTAATAAAATTATACAATTAAGATTATACAATAATTATCTGTTATTTTTTGAATTCACATTATCATCATGAATTGATTGACTAATTTCCAAACTATATTTTAGATTGTTCTATCTTCCAATATATTAATCTGAATAATCAACATTATTGAATCTTATTTCTTAATATTACTCAAGAATAATGATGAATAAAAATAACTTTCTTATAAATTATTTTTATATACATATATACAGGTATTCCCTGATTTATGCAATAATCGAGACCAAAAGTTTTTACATATTTGAATTTTTGCAGAAATCAAAAAAATAAATTTTAGCACAAATTCTGAAGCAAACCTTACTGCAGTTAGTGGACTATAACTGCATTTATACCACCTTATAGCATCATATTGTTCTATGATTGAAAGGGAGATAATGCCACATGCAATGATATCATATCATTGCATGTGGCATTATCTCCCTTTCAACAAAATAATGCCACATGCAATGATATCTTCCCTTGCATGTGGCATTATTTTGTTGATCTTAAGTATCAATAATAATGATACTTAAGATCAACAAAATGCACAAATCATAAATAAATCAAGTAACATGAATTTTAAACGTTGTAAACTAAGATGTTCAGACTTGTAACTTACAAATATCAGATCATGTCATTAGTAGTGTCATTTTTTGCATATGTGAAGAAAACTAAATTTACTTGGAACAGATCTTTTAATCATCATAAGTGCTCCCAGTACTTATAACCTCCCACTATTCAAGTTTTTGAATGCCAAAGTTAAACAAGTCCATGGATTTCAATCCAAAACACTCAGTTAGGATTCAATGCATATTCTTGACAGTTCGAAGTTTTTTCCCAAATGGATAATCTTTGAAACTGCAAAACAGATGGTAATCAGATGGTGCAAGGTCAGGAAAATATGTTGGATGGAAGTTTTTCCTATCCAAACTCTTGCAACTTGGCACAAATCATTCTGGCCATGTGTGGTTTGATGTTGTCCTATTGAATAAAAGTTTTCCTGCGAAGCAATGCATAGATACACTAGCTGCTGACAACAGACTTCCCCTATAATGATTTGGTTCAGTGGCAGAAGCTCGTAATTGATATGCAAGGCATAATCAATTACAAGCCTCTGCCACTGAACCAAATCATAAAACATATTCAATGAAACATTATATGAAAAATATCCATATATAACCACTACTGCAGGCAGAATCTGTTTAGGAAGCCACTAATGTTCACACTTAATGTTGTGATACAGAATCCATCTTTCATCTCCTATAACCATTCTTTTCAAAAACAATTTCCCTCTTTTCATGGGAGAGCAAAGAACTGCAAATGTCCATACGCTGTTGTAGATTTTGTGGTGTGAGTTCATGAGGTATCCACTTACCCAGTTTTGACACATAACAAAAGTCCTGTAGATGCCTGTGAATAGTTGAATGGGATAAATGATGATTGTGGTCAATTCCTTGACTATTGTCTCTGGATTCCCATTAACAGCAGCTCTCAGCACATCATTACCCAGCTCAGCAGGCTGTCTTTTGTGTGGCATATCCATGAGGATCTTGTTCCCAAATTGGAATTTCTGGAACCATCCTTGACACTTTCTGACATTCAGGGTACCTTACCCATATATGGTATTGATGTTTTGTGTCACTACAGTTGCTATATGCTCTTAGTTAAACTCATACAGCATAATATGCCTTATGTGCTCTTCAGACACTGCTGTTTCCTTTAGACTTTAACAGCACAAGGGATGATTATACAACAGTTATTCTCTGTCTTACATTACATGAAGAGCATACTATGCAATATGTCTTATGCCCCTGATCTACTTCATTGCCAGGTCACAAGAAGCAGTAGTTCTATCGAACATGCAAAAAATGACATTATTTATGAGATGACCTAATATAATAAATGTTTATGCTCTAAACTTCAAAGGAAATTTTAGAAAAGTTTTATGTAAATTCAAATTTACAGAGGTATTATATATATATCAGGAATATCTGTACACAAACACAAAAACAACACAGGGTTCGTGTAATGTATGAGACAAGAATCAAACCACAAATTTATTTTATTAAAATAATGGAAAAGTTTTTAATAAACATAGGCCCAAGAATACTGCATTTAAGAGAATATGCACATTTTATAGTAATGCTTCTTCATAGATAATAAAGTAAACATATTTAATAATGTAAGACTTCTTACTGTAAAAACTAAATAAATGATAAATCAATTACGTAACTTAATTAGCTTATCATTTATTTTTATTTAGAAAATGTATTTAATTAATGAAATAAATTTCAAAAAATAAAATTGACATCATATCCAAGATGGAAAAACATAGCAAAATGTTAAATTACATTGTTAATTTTGTTTGTTTTTTAAATTTATTTCATTGATTTTTTCTAGTAGATTTCAAGCTCAGTATGCTGAATTCCATTCTTCATTTACTTAGCTATTTGACTATAGTTGAATAAATGAAGCTTGGGATGATACTGGAATAGCCCACTACTTATTACCTTACAAAGATGGAAAGTAGCATAAAAATAGGAAAGATATTACAATATCTGTGATGAAGCCATTTATAACCAAATATATGATTTAAACTTGCATGAAAACAAAATTTTAAAATCAGATATAATAAAATACATTTAAAAGAATCATTATAAATTATTTTGTTTATTTCTAATATAGTAATATTAAATTCATATAAGATTGGGAAGCATGGCAATCAAATGAAGTAAATAATACAACAATAAATAATAAATATGTAGAATAAAGTTCATTGCAAGACTGATTTCATACTAAAAATTCTTATTTTTCAAGTGTAAATAAATTTTATCCAGGCCTTATGAAGATAGGATTTTGTTAGAACTCAGAATGAAGAATAGGATTCTGTTGAACACTATTCTTCACTCTGGAAAGTCTTATTTCTTCAGCCTTACAATTGATCTCTTCATGAGTATCTGTAAATTTATAGTGGTCTTTGAAATTGCTGCTGCTATATATACAGTATACTCCCGATTAACCAAGGTAAAATGAATATTAATTTTTCCAGATAATCAATTCGCCACTTAATTCACAAAACTATTAAATTAAAAAATCTGAATTATGGATAATATGCATTTAATATTAAAAAATAAATAAATTTTACACACACACACACACACACACACACACACACACACACAAATTTTATATATATATATTCAATCAAATATTCTATTATTTATTGAAAAAGGAAACAAGAAATGTTTATTTATAGCAAGAAATTATGACAATATTTGTGATTTAAATTGATTCTAATTTTGATAGCCAATTATCAAAGACATGATAAAAAAAAATGAATTTGATATATTTAAAAGATTTTTCGAAATAATCACATAAATTGGAGAAAAACCTTTGAACGACAGATCATGTTACGTCTTTTTCGTTTCCTACATATCAAGAGAACATATTTTGAAGTATATGACAAGAGATTTGTTTTAAAACGAAAATTGACTACGCTCAAATTGACGTGACAAATCCCATTATACCGAATAATATCTCGAGATTTAGCTGTCAGAAAGATACTAGGAAATCAGATCCAAGTTGGAGCTCTGATATTTTTTAATCCAACTCAAAAATACAAATCACTTGGACATACGGCTTTTCTGTTTCCTGAACCACCAGGAAAACATACATCGACAAGAACAAACGCGATGGATAAAGATCTAAGATTTTTTTCGGGCATTGACATTTTTGTCGAACGTTTTTGAGTTGGCGTAACGAATTCCATCATTATACATCGTCGAATAATGTCGCGAAATTTTTGCGTAAGAAAAATATTTGGATGACAGACTTGAGTCAAAACTATAAAAAATTTATTCTGAAGAAAATTTCTGTTTTTCCAAAAATTTCTTAATACAAAATTACTTTTTGGTTTCGTTCCTTTCTTTCAATCTTTTATTCTCTGATAAATTGTGTGTTTAGATGTTTGATTAAAGTTAGTTTTAGCGTATAATTCAAGATCGCATTTTCCATCTTTGTTGACGAAATCTATAATCTCGAAAACCGTCCATTTTCAGCACTTTGTGTCCGTGGAGATTTTTAATTGTGATATTTTCCGATGGTTAAAAAAAACCGAGAACCAAACAAAACCCATAAGAAACGTGCGGGGTCCTTTGTCAATAAGTTGAGCAATAAGTTGACAAATTAGTCAACGAATTGATAAATTTATAGATTTTTTTTTTACAAAAAAAACTGTAAAAACTTGTTATTTTTCGGAAATTTATTTCGAAAAAATGTTTGAATTTGTTGGAAAAATGGTAAGGGTAACTTTTTATAAATGAAAAAAAAAACACTTTCAAATTTTGTTGGGTGTTTGGATCCAAAAAATTAGAAAAAATTGCATGATTCCAACCACAAAACCTCAAATCCAACATTTTAATTTTATATTTACATTTCAAAACGAGACTTTTGAGGATATTTTTCTCCTTGTTAGTTATGTTCGCCTGTTAACATATATATATTAAAGCGACTTTTGAGGATTTTTATATATATCAAAGAGTCCCAGAAATTGAATTTTTCAACTTCCATTTCACCAGGAGATCATGAACGAAAGCTGGTAACGAATCTCTGTGGGTCATAAATAGGACATTTCACAACGAGGGAGGCAAAGTACTTTAAAATTTTCGAATTTAATAACTTGAATCAAGTTGATTGACTCAAAAATGTTCTGAATGTGGGTGACCAAACTGTGACGTACGTGTTTTCTAGAACATTGCATATTTTTCCTCCCTCGTTGAGTAATGTACTGTTTTTTGCAGTCTTAAACTACACCTATCAAAAAAATTACTTGAAAATTGCTTGGAAACCAATTGAAAATCCGGTGGATTCAATACAACATTTTGTAATAATGTGTAAAAAAAATCTTTGTAACAAACGAACATTATTGATTTTTTAAGAAAATCTTTATAATCTTTTTCTCGAGTTCGACCTATCGAATCGAGTTTGGAAATCATTTTAACAGACAATTTTGTGTTTAAAAACTTGAAAACCCGATTTGAAAATCGGTCGCGTGTAGCGCGACGAAATCGTTGTAGTAGACATTTTGAGACGATATATTTCAATTTTTTAGTTTCAAATCGTGTTTTTGGAGGTCAAAACTGCTCGAAAATCGATGTCTTAGGGATCAAATCAATTGCAAATTCTTTGAGGAATCTGAAAAAGGCAATTTTAACTCTCCATGACGTCACTGTGACGGGAAAGTTCAAAATGGCGAAAGGACGCCATTTTGAGACTTGGACTATTTTCAGGTTTTTTCTAGGATTTTTTTGATATTTTTTGGCGTAAATGACATTATTATATTTTTGAGGTTAAAATACGACGGTTGGGTTCTGGAATCAATTTTTCTGCCGGTACAAAAAAATTTGGTTTTTTGAATTTTACGACTCACGGTATGAGTGTAGGCCAAATCTGCGGGCATTTTCAAATGATATGGAAAATTTTCAATCAATTTCACTCGTCATATCATTTTTTTTTACCAAATCGGCGATTTCTGGAAAAAAACGATTTTTTAAAATTACCATGAAAAAAATCAAAAAACCTCAAAAATTCGAAAAAACAAAGAAGTTCGGAAATTTTCTATGTGGTTCCAACAATATGTGCTAACGGAAAAAATCACCTCGACCTAAATTCGTTGAACCCCCCCTCCACCTCCCCTGAATTTTGGGCTCC
>WUQG02448702.1:0-13068 GCA_011317285.2 Androctonus mauritanicus | reverse complement strand
CTATTCTAAAAAACAAGGTGCACAATCTGCTTTAAAAAGATGCACAGAAGGATGCTTTTTGTTAACAAGTTCACCCACACCAGTTATTGTAGAGCCATTAGAACAGAGAGACGAAGAAGATGGACTCCCTGAAAAGAATCTCCAAAAGAATAACAAGCAATATTTGAAAGAAAGAGATTTAGGACCTAGGCTCAGTGAACCTGGTACTTTTGAATATGATTTTGCAACACGCTGGAAACAGCTATATGAAATTGAAAGACAGAAGCGAGAACATTTAGAAAAAGAGATTTTGGAAGCTCGACATAGATTAGAAGAGCAAATGGAATATTCCCGTTACGAATATGAAACTAATATGCTGAGAGAAAAATTACGCCATATGGAAGAACAGAGTACTCTTCTCCAAAGAGAAAGAGGGGGTTCTTGGTTCCATCAAAGAAATTTTGGCCAATCCCCTGTTAAAGGTCCATCATACGAACCACGAGAAGAAGGTTTGAGAGATGACCGTCGTCAAGAAGAAATGATATCACGTCAACAACAAGAAGAAATATTACGAAGACGCAATGCTGAGGAAGATTCACTTATGATGCAACAAGAAGCAGCTCTTAGACAAATGCAGGGTTCTGGAAATCAAGGTATAGGTGATCATATGGGTGGTGGTTCTGCTGCAACTATGGGTCCAGGTATGTCTGGCCCTGGTGGACCATCTGGTGGCTCTGGAATGTCTGGACCTGGATCCATGATGACAGGACCAGGAGGAATGGGAATGGGCCAACAGCGACAGTCACGATTTGATCATCCTCCACCTTTCATGGGTGGTCCACCAGGTCCAGTACCTGGAAATCATGGTGATATGGTACCTCCTGGTCCACCACCTACTGGAAATATGAATAACATGCGAGGTAACGGTCCTATATCAGGACGTGGTAATCCTCGTGAAATGATGGATCACAGAGAGGATTATCCAATGGAAAACAAGAGACGTAGATATTGAATGTGGACATTCATTTTTTATCTTCATTTTAGTTTGTAGAACTTGTCAATCATATATATATATGCCTGTGTTTATGATAACTTTCATTATGAAATAGAAAGATATTGTTACTCATCATAATGTACCTATCTAACTTTTTCAGTTTGATTGTTATAATTTAAATGTAATTAAATTTTTCATTCACATTCTAAGATGTTTATTTTCCATAATGTACTCCCTTGTGAAGAATAAAGTGAGTCTTTTTATGTGAACAATAAATATATTTGCTAATACTGTATTATAAACTTAACAAATATAGGCAAATTGAAATAAGGAATTTCAAAATCCAAATATCTAAAATTGATTATATTAAAATATTATGCCCTTCTATTAATAATAATCAGAAAAAAAGGCAAATTTTTAATTGTCATTATAATATCTTTAAAAAGTTTTAAATGTATCAATACCCATTCTATTTTTGTATTTTTCTGAATATAATTTATGTACAATAAGAATACAGATAGTCCTGGATTTATAATCATTTGTATTTATAAACATTTGTGATGTCATGAACATTTGATTGATCAATACAATTGACAGAGTCCCTGAGCAATGATCTGATATACAAAAAGATTGCTTTTTGTGTGTGATTTTTATAAAACAAAATTTAAACTAGCTTATAGGACCTTAAAATGAAAGATGCAGAAGTGTTTTCAGGCTGGATTGTCATTCTTCAACTGTACAGAAAAAGTGAGTGTTAACAGAAAATGGAATATCTATAAAAACAAGTGTAAATCATGATTTCAACTCCGAGTGTCAAGGTAACAGTAAAAACAAATAGGTTGTGCATGTGAGATAAAAGGGAGAACAGAAATAGATTGATAACAGATACAAAAGTTTATGTTTGCACACTTAATATACTACAGTTATGTTGATTAAATAAGTATATCCAGTGCTTGGGAATATTTGTTTAATTAACATAAATATAGTATTTAAATGAGCAAATGTAAATTTTTATATCTGTTATCAATCTATTTTTGCCTCCCCTTTGTCTAACATTTTATTTCATGTGCGCAACCTGTTTGTTTTATAGATGTCGCATTCTCTGTTAATGCTCACTTTCTCTATACAGCTGAAGAGGGGTAGTCCAGCCTGAAAGTACTCCTGCATCTTTAATTTTATTTTAAGGTCCTGTAAGCTAGTTTAGATTTTATTTTATTCTGATTTTGTGTTAAAAAAATAAAGTGCAATAATAATAGTGGGTAATCCATGAATTTTGAGCATTTTTATGATGATGGGGTTAGTTTGAACCTTATTGTAAGTCCAGGACTACTAGTATACAGTAAAATCTCAATTATCTGAGTTGTGGATTAACAAGGATTAGTCTGCAACCCAGAAGCAATGTTTAATTAACATGTTTTATATTATATACAATATCTGAAATATTTTTAAATATCCCAGATTTTCTATTATATCTTAGATAATTAAAGATTAAAATTAGAATCAAATTACAAATATTGCAATAATTTCTTGTTTCCTTTTTAATAAATAAAAGAGCATTTGAATATATGTATGCATGCAATTTTTTAATATTAAATGCATATTGTCCATAATTCTTTTTTTTTGTTTTTTTACTTAAATTATCCAGAGGAATTTCTGACTACCTTGGTTAATTCAAAGTCTGCTGTTTTGTATTATATATTTATTCAGTTTTGATTGAATGATATTGGAAAATAAATTTTTTAGTTAAATTTGTGACAGTTTAAACAAAAATTTCTAAATTTATGAAATTCAGATAATTTAAAAAAATAGCAGATTTTTTTCTTTTCTAAATTTTTGCACTAATGAATAACAATGTATGCTATTTTGAATCAAATTTTTGATTTCTGAAGATAATTTCTACTTTTTCAAATAGACCATTTCAGCATTAATTAGTTTATTTTCTTAAATCATTGATTATATAAGTAATCTCTACAAGTTTTTTCAAATATGAAGTATCAAAAAACTGAAAATATTAATCCTTAATTGCAATAAAAAAATACTAAGCATTTGTAAAAAAGTATTTCAAATCATATATATATAGCTACACAATATAGTACAACTAAGTTTATAGCAAAACTCCATCTGCTAGGAAATCAAGATAGTAGCTGAAAAGTGGAAATAATGCACTTCTGATTTATAGCATATTGTGTAAATAACTTCTGTTCCCACTTTCTTCCTAAGTTAATATTTCATTTTTATAAAAGTTCACATACCTAACTGTCAATAATAATGAATAAACATTAACATTTAAATAACATAATTTATTATAAATTAAAATCTATATTTTCATTTCTTTAGCTAGATAAATCATGAATTCTGATTTTGTTTGCCTTGATTTTATTGTAATCAAATTGCATTACTGAAAATGAACCCCAATTTTAACATGGTATCTATGGGAAATTGATTCTTGTTTTACAAGTTCTTACAAGAAATTTTCAGGTTTGAATTAACTTGTAAAGTTAGGAATTTCCTATATTTTGTTTTATATAATAATTTCTAATTCATATCATAAATTTTCCTATACAAAGTCATCAAATTGTTTCATAAAATTTTCTGTATTCAGATATTTTATTACCAGTTTAAGGATGATGATGATTTTTCATGCTTATTTTCTTCACTGATTTGGTAATATTTTCATATAAAATTACTGCTGTATATCAATGGAAAAATTCTGTTAATCATATGTTAATGACAGATAGTTGTCATTTAATTATTATTGCCTTTTTTAAACTTTGCAAATGTCAACTTTAATATCTGAATAGCTAATAATCATCATCTATTGGATTTTAGTATGCATTATTGCATTTAATGCTGGAATAGTTAAACATTAATAGTTAAAATAGCAGTGACCCTAAAATCACTGAAATTTTTGTGAGAATAGGATTCAAGTTGTTTTGTGCATTTCTACTTAATGAGCAGTTTTCAAGGACTGCATTACCTTTATAATATGAAGTGTGTCTTGTAGTAGATATTAACTTTTACTATACAAAATTATATATTAATTTTATAATTGATAACTTTATTGCAGTTTGTATATAATTGTTTATTATGAATAGATTTTTGTCAATACAGTATATTTTAAGGAATAATTACCAGTAGATATAAATTCCAGTTCTGGGCATCTTGCTTAGAAAATGATGGAATTTACAATATTGCCATATAAGCAAAAGATTTTATTCATATTTAAATTTATGTAAATAGATATTTCTGAATTTTATTTCATATACATTTTAGTCTTAATTGCAATTACATTAATATTAACCTTAGTGTAATTTATTTAATAAATTCTGATGTTTAACTTCTCCATTATTGACATGCTGAATTCATCTATTTTGCTAACTGTTAGATTTAGTCATTTTTAAGGAATTTCTGAAATTGCTTCAATTGTTAAATGAAAAAAATCTAACAAAGACTAATTGATTAGAAAGATATATTAAAAGTGATAATTCTTTAAATAAATGTGAAAAATAAATCACATGATATATTGAAAAATGATTGAAATTTTCAATGCAGTTATTAAATAACAGTTTGAATCAGTTGAGCAAAAGTAGATAAATAAATTGAATCGTGCTGTTGTAAAATATATGATGAATCTTAAAATTTTATATAATACTATTAAATGGAATATATGTAATAAATGGAATTTACATATATATATATTATAAAAAAGCAAATAAAGAAGATTTGAAGATTATCAATTTTTACTTGTATCTCAGCTAGTGGAATTGGAAAAATAAGTAAAAATTTTATTTTAATCAATATTTAAAATTTATAAAACAAAATAATGACAAAAATTTAATTACGAGAAAACAACATATAATTTCTCCTGGTTGTTCAATGTGTTTATAGATAACTTATAAGAAATGATTATAATAAAATAATAATTGTGTAAATATAAATGGCTTTAAATTAAATGCAATTGTATTTTAAATAGTGGCTGATGGCTTTGTACTCAGCTAAAAATGTTATAGTATTAGATAACAGTGATATGAATTTAGTATGAATTATTCTATATATTTTTCTGAGATGAATTGCAAAAAATTTAGACAAATTGTATATTATAACAAAATATAAATTAAAAAATTAATGCTGTTTAGTTTTAGTTTCAAAAAATTTAGTTTTTTTCGAAAGCATTAATTTTTAATTAATGCTTTCGAAAAAAACTAAATTTTTAATTATAAATAACATGGAAAGTGATTGCTGAATAAACATATATTAGAAGTCAGATGAATTTCTGTATCCTGATAAAATATTTTCTGAAGATAGGAAAATAGATAAACTTAAGATATATAAGTATTGGTTGAAAGATTAAATATTACATTGTTAAAGTTAGGCTATATTTGTTTGAATATCACTTGCCTGTTTCCTATATTCTCAAATCCTATTTGTTCAATTCTAGTTTGACTGAATCACATTTGTCTGATTTCCATTTTCCTGCTTCATCATTTTTTCAAACCTTATTTGATTTTTAGACTACCCAAATCCAAATCAAAAATAAGTTGAAATGTTCCATCTATTCCAATGTACCATTGCCATCATCAGACTTCTATGTTAGCCTGATGATGGCAATGGAAAGTTGCTGAAAAAGTTAGCCTTTAATAAATTATTACTGTTTGACTGCTGGAAGTGCTTGAGTATTATTATATATGATAACCAATAAAATGAAGCAGTTTTTCGATTAAGTATGGATAAGTTGAAATCAACATACTTTTTAATATTTTGACTTAATAATTTAATCTTAACTAATAATGCATTGAACTTAAACAGCACTTTGTAAACTTAATTGATAAAATGAGAATTGTAATTATCATTTGCTACTAAAAAATGCTCTTAAAAATTTAAATAACTTTTGTTATTAATTTCAAGTTTTATTTTTGCTTATTTATTCCTCAAAATACAATACATTTCATTGTTTTCTAAATGATAGGCTTCCATAGAAATTTCTACAATTATATATTTATTAAATTATCCAGATAGTTCTTGACTTACAATTGTTTTGATTTATAACCATTCATATTTATAATGGCAATGTCATCGATAAATTCTGTGTGCTACTGACATAGGATTTGAGTTCTTAATCAATAGTCTTATATACAAAAAGCATTTTCTTTATATTTTTGTGTTTATTAAGCTTATTATGATAAAGTGAAATGCAATAATAAATATTGATGGCGGGCACTTTATAAATTTTGGTCTTCCAACTTACAATGGTGGAGTTTGAACTGAACCCCCATCTTAACTCAAAGACTACCTATATTTAGATGTTTATGAATACAATAATTCTTACAAAAGTTTCATATAAAGATATTAAGAAAACATTTAGCATATACAGAACAGCATTTAGCATATTCATAGAAATAATTGACTAAATTTGTTATAGTTGAATTAGATCACAATAGGGCAAATTAAGGCCTGTAGGCAATGCCCATAAGACATTAGTTTTATTTTTTCATTCATGCATTATGAGAATAATCTTAATTGATGAATATTTAAATGTGTTATTATGTATTTCCATACATTATTTCTTAATAAATAAAGTACGGAAATACATAACAATACATAAATAATTTTTTTTCAGATCTTGAAAAAATTGCAATATAAATCAGTCATATTTAAATATTATTAGAAGTTTTATTGATGATATAATACTATAAATACAAAATAAAAGTAAACTATAAGTGAAATAAGTAAAATGTTTATTCAAAAGAATTTTCAGTTATCCATGTCTGCTTCAGTCTTCTATGTGAATAGCCAAAAATTTTTGAATAAATTCAAAACAATAACTGCTTAAACTTAAGCTCTAATCAAATGTTTCTTAAAACAGCACAAAACAGCAATAGATTATAAACAGATTATAAATATAAATTTTATTAGGTGAAGTATTTTCAGTAAAAAACAAACTTCAGCACATACAAAAATATATAGAAGATAATATTTTGAATCAAATTGGAGAACAATTATGGATTCATATATTTTAAACTAGCATTTAAAAAATATGAATCCATATATATTAGACTGTTCATCCAATGCTAGACTGTTTTCACATTTTTTATTTTTATGAAAACAGTCTAGCATTTAGCAGCAATAGACTGTTTTCATAAAAATAAAAATGTATTTTATTCAAGTATAATGTTTTTGCTGCCTTCACACTCTTCACTATAACAAGAACTATTAATCAATGTTTTTTAGAAAAACAACTCATCTATTCTAGAACAAATGATTTAAATTACAAATTATAGACAATAATAGCAAAAATAAAAGAATAAAAAAAGTATAAATTTAAATTAAGAGTAATTTGCAGATTGTGCATAATGTGCTACTATGATTACAAAAATAGTAGAATGTTGATTGTCGATGTTTGCATTTAAGTGCTAGTTTAAAAATATGAATCTGTAAATGTTGACAAGCGCAGAAGCAAAGATTACAATGTGAGATCAATTATGTTTTATAAAATTTAAAATCTAAACAATTCATATTAAAACTAAATATTATAGATAAAATAATTTAGTTTGCTATAGATCAGCATATTATAAGATTTAAACAACAAATTTTTTTATTTTGTTTTTGAATAAACAAAATAATCTTACTTTTTTTTGGCTTATAGTTTATTTTTATGACGTTTTATTAATGATAAATCTTTTTTAAATTTTCTCCTAGTGTAACCAAATAATTTTTTAACTTGAATTTGACTCCCAATGAAAACTTTGGCTAATCTTAGATTTGTGCAATTGAATTAAAAAAAAATTGGATTTGGACAAATGAGAATCAAGAAAGTGGGTTCAGGCAACTTAATATGCCACTGTGAGAAATACTTTGTTGAAAAGGCAAAAATGAGTAAGAAAAATAAATAATTTTGAAAGATGAAATACACACTACTGTGTAGAAATGAGAATTATATATGTCAGCAAAAAATATAAATGCTATTTACATGAGATACTTGATAAGTATGTATGAAAAAAGATAGGAAAGAGTCAAGAATGAATGTGATCTAACAAAAGTAAATGATTATTATGACTAAGATATGATATAGAAAAAAGTAACATATAAGAATAGAAAAAAAATAGAATATATACTGAATAAAATTATGGCAAACACAGCACTATGACAGCAAAAACAATAATAAAGACACAAAACATTTATTCTTTGAAACAATTCCAATTAATATACATAATCATCATCAACTCACATAAATAAATGCTTTGTCTTTATTACTGATGTCATAATTCTGAGTTTATTCTTTAATTGAAGTTTGAACCATAAGTAGTATTTTATATAAAGTTTTTATATACTTTATTTCTTGTTTTTGTATAGCATATGGTAGTTCTCTTCAGCTTGAAAGGAAGGTAAATCAAAATTTATTGAAATTAAGAATTGTCTTCAACTTTAAGCCATTGTCTATTTTTATTAAATCATATAAATTTAATTATGAAGCTTAGATAAAATAATGGATAAAATTTAAAGATTGATTATTAAATATTTTTATTTTGATTTATTCTGATTTAAATATTACCTTTAACTGAAAAATTTATCACAATTTGATAAATATGTAGTAATGATGATAATAAGACACACTCATATTTCAACTTTAATTTTCTCGTTAGAGATGTATTACCTACTCGGATAGTTAGCTACCTGTCCAATTAATTGATTTTTAATAATTGGCCATTGCTTGATAAATTTGAGTTATTTCATCTCTGCAAAGAGAATAACCAGATTTAACATACTGAAATGGATTAATTTTCATCCTACAAAGCAGGATTCCTTTAGATCAGCAGATTTAGAATTCTGGCCACACATGGACTTCTTTATTTCTATTGTGGTCCACATAACCAGGGTTGGTTTGTGCATAGGCACTGCAGAATTATAGCACCCCCAATTTTTCTTGATATATAAATATATTAATTTATTTATATTTTGCTTGTAATATTTAATTTTATCATCAACAACCCTATGCAATTCTCTTATTTTGTATAAAAATAAAAATTTATCTTGTAACACTAGGAGAGTGAAGGATGCTAGTGGCACTATGTTTATCTCAGTGCCATATTGCTGCTTGCACAAGCATATGCATGTCATATTGACATACACAGATGCAAGCTATTAGCATAATGCAGTACTGTCCATCACAAGTTCTACTATTGTTTATATGCAGGTTGTGCCAGTAGTAGCATGTTGGTAATGCTTATCATGTTTACTCTGTCTCTCTAAATATTTTGACATAATATTTTGAATTACACTAAACTATATAATTTTATCAATAATAAATAATACTTTTTATGAAACAAAACAAGAAGAATATATTTTATTTTTAAATAATTTTGAATTATACCAAGCTGTATAATTTTATCGACAGTAAACAATATTTTTTCATTTTTAATTTTTACCATAATTTTGCTATTTTATCCAACTATGTATATACTATATTTACTCTATGTTTCAAAAGTTTTCTTGAAATCATGGGGGTGCTGTAACTTTCAAATATTTTGAAAGTTGCACAGGCTGTTGCTTTTTCATAGATGATATGCAGTAGTTCTATGTATTGGTGGTTTATTCCCTGATTATTTAGTGCCATTAGAATTGCCTCTGTAGATACCAAATCAAATGCTTTCTTATACCCCCATGATTTCATATCACAAGCTGACACTGCACATAACATATTATAATTACAAGAATATTTAAAAAATATTAAAAAAAAAATTACAATTGTGTTACATGGAATATTTTAAAACATTTTAAAGTGTATTGTAAATTGTATTGAAATTCAATAAAATAATTTTTCAATACATAGTTTCTACTCAAATTTATAAAACCTGTTATCTTTATAAATGATATAATTTAGAATATGAATTGGTGCATATCATTTTAAAGAAATTAAAATATAAATAATTAATATAATAAACTATTTAGTTGTATTTACCTCATATAAAAATTTTTTTTTTATCATGTATTACCATAATTTTAAATGCATTCCCCAACCAATGACAGCCCCATCCCCATCAAGATGGCTAAAGTGGCTGAAGACCACGAGTTTAAGACTATTGCTGTTTTGATGAAGATAAACATTTTCAATATTTTTCTACCATTGTGGCTTTTTAGCAAATTTTATTTTATTAAAAATAAACTACAAAAGTAGCTGCAATTTGAAATTACTTTTTAAGGCAAATTAGCAAGTATAAATAAGTAGGCACTTTTATTAAAAATTAAATCCAGATTTAAACTTTATAAAAATAGCTGAATCTTTTTATCATGATAAACTGAAAGACATATCAAATTGAAACTAGTTTTATAGTGAATAATCAAAACTTAGTAATCTTAAATTATAATGCAGAAACATTTGTTTTTCCTATTTTCAGGACCATCTATTTCTTGAAGGTTTATAAAATTAAAAATTGTGCTAAATAATTTCATTTACAATTGATGAAGCTAGTGGATTTAAATATTTCAAAGCTAATTTAATCAACAAAGTAGTTTTGTTTCTCATGTTTTTCCATCACAGCAATCATCTTGGCAATTATTATACTTTGGGAACAGAAATTGTTATGTTTGGTTTTTAATAAATCATAACAGAACAATGTATTTTTTATTAGAATTAATATAGTTAATAGAAAACCTATTAATTTATTGATCAGTAAGTTTTAAACTCTGTTTAATTAATTAATGAATAATTGGTCTCTTTGCTTATTGATACTCATATTTTTTAAATAAATCTAGATCTCAAGTTTTTATATAAAAATTGGAGATTGTATTTAAAGTAATTGAAACTGTCATTCAATTATGTAAACATTTTATCTCTTGTTATTCGTTATTGACAAGAAAAGATGGGATTTTAGTAACAGAACAAGAAACAATATTTTTATTTCAAAAATTATTTTACAATAATTATTCAGATTGCATTTCAAGTATATTCTGTTAAAAATAATATAACTTACTACAGAAAATAATGATACTGAAATTATTATAAAAAATTTATAAAATATATATCAACATCTGAAAGATCAGGATGAAATTTAATACATGCATTTAATGATATTCAAGAATTATGGAAATATTAGCTTACATTTGCCAAAAATAAGAATTCAGTCTAAATATTTGATTACTTTATAAATATGAATTAGCTGATTCCCATTTAAGTATTGCTAAATAAATAATAGTTACAAAAACTTAAGCTTTTTATTTAAAATTTATATTATATGATGATGATGATTTTTCACAGAACTATTGTTCAGTTGACTCATTGCTATAGCAAAGTGACCAGACATCCCAGATTAACCAGAACAGTCCTGGTTTTTGACTCTGTTCAGACTTGAAAAATTGTCTGGATTTATTGTAGTTTTGAATAAATGCCTTAGATTGTCCCATATTTTACTTATATATCTTACTTTTATTAAATAGTTCATGTTAAAAAATTAAAAAAAAAAGATTAATTAGATTTAATTTAAAAAAACTACCTTCTGAAAAATTCTTCCCAACTTTTACTATACATAAAATATGGTCGTCCTAATATAACCAATGTAGATGAAACAATCTGAAGAAAAAATAATAAAAGTAATATTAAAATATATTGTTTATGTTTCTTTATCTCTTCCTGCTTTCTTTTGGAAAACTTTTTAATAATTTACTTTTTTCATTGTTTTTCAAAAAAATCTTTTTGGATTTTGTACAATTCCACATCTTATACCACTTATGCCCCTCAATATCTAGAGTGTTCCAAATTGGAGTTCAGAAAATTATTTCTTACAATATTTTGATATTGTAAGAAATGCCTATAATTAAATATAGGCATTTCTTACAATATCAAAATATCTATATTTTTTTTATTAATCTTAGACTATGAAAATTAATGCACAAAAATATAAGTATTTGGACTAAATTTTTATTTGATTGACAATGAACATTAGAAATTTATTTTTGATCACCATTATTGATCGTAGAAAAAACTTCTATGAACAAAAAATGGTGAGTGCAATAAATAAACCAAGTTTTTATTTAGATAATTGCATTTTATGGGTAGGAAAATATAACAACATTTTTCTTAATTTTAATATTTTTAAAACATTCATTCACTTTAATGGCATTTTGCCATTAATGAACATCCTTCCCTTTATTAGTCCATTGAACTGAGGTTCTACTCTATGTACAGGTAGTCCTCGACTTAAAACAACTTGACTTATGAAGATTTGCACCTTAAGATGGTCAAATATTATTATTAAAAATTCTCTAATTCAACTTTTCTACTTACATGTACATACAGTACACATATCACATTGCTTTTCTCTATGCATTGCAGTGTTGCCATTAGTCAGCAATCAAAACCTTATTACTGTATCTCATTTTAACTCTGCCATGTCCATAAGAGAAATAATACAACTGATAAAAATTCCAATGTAAAAAAGAAAGTGAGGAAAGCTTTGTCTAACTATTTTAAGTTAAATATTAAAACAGAAATCAAACAAATTGAATTAAAAAAGTCATCAACTTATGTCAGAATCAACTATGATGGAGATGTTGGAACGGAACCCTGTCTTAACTCAAGGACTATCTGTATTCAAATTATAAAAAATTTCAAAAACTATATAAGAATTTAAATAGTATAGCAGGGAAATGGGTTTAGAAACAAATGTAAAACTACAAAGTTATTTAATGTATTAGCACATTATTTTAAGATTCTACTAAAAACTACAGGTGCTCTTCTAGTTATGAACATTTGTTCATAACTAGAAGAGCACCTGTAATTTCCTGTAATGTTTGAAAATGAAATTTCAAACATGAAATTTCATTTTCAAACTTCACAAAATTTCAAAAACTGATAATTTTAAACAATTTGATAGCAGAATGCTCTAACAATCAATATAATGCAAACTATATAATTAGTTATCATGTATTATAGCAGTATTTCAAGATGGCAGCAATTATGCTAAAAATGCTTTAGCATACCGTATTAGCCCGAATATAACGCGACCCCGAATTTAACGCGACTCTGAAATTTTCATAAAGATATTTAGAAAAAAAATAATACTCATAAAAGAATTCAAAGAAAGTAAAATTCAATCAGATAA
>WUQG02448691.1:0-13070 GCA_011317285.2 Androctonus mauritanicus | reverse complement strand
GGAACGTTGTGCAAAACATGGTCATTATTATTATTGTGTAGGTTTTGTTGGCTGGGCCGCAAATATATTCATTGCGGGCCGCGAGTTTGACACCCTTGGTGTAGAGCAATCTTTTTCTAATGAGTAAACATGGCAACCACCACTTTTCATATCAGTTAATAAAATTTGGAACATATGCCAATCAGAAATATGGAAATATGGAATCAGAAATATGGAAGATTGCTATATTTCAATTAAATTGAAATATAGCAATCTTCCATATTTCTGATTGGCAATATGTACATTTTCTAATAGTTCTGATCATTTAGAAAATAGAGATGATTATATCACAGCTAATTTCAGACATCAGGTTTGTGCTTCAGATGATCACATATGTATTTGGTCAGCTTCTCAGTTCCCATCAGTTCCAGCAAAATTTCAGTTGTGTGTATTAGTTTTGATTTTTTGTTAAATAGTTTTGTTGAAATTCAGAAATGATGGAAACTTTTAATATATATGTTTTTTCAGATATTTTGCAGAACAAACACTTCAATAAAATTATATTGTAGAGAAATGTGACTAAACATGATGCAACATGATTGCATCTTATTCGCTATTCCAGTTTTCTCTTAGTATTATATTGTGCTGCTTCAATGTTACAAATCTCTTACTTGGTCTAAGAGGTCCTATTTATTCTAATAGGAAACAGAATTTGGAAAAGTTTTTAAACAGAAAATATTATCCATTTATTTCAATGAATGTTATATATACATATCACAATCCTGGATTATAAAATTTCATAAAATCAAGCCTATTATCAAAAACAATTTATTTCATTACTAAAAAACAATTTTTAGTAATAAAATATATTTTTCCTGATAATAGACTTGAATTTATGGAATTTTATATATTTCTAGCAATTGAAAGTTAGAGAGGTTGGCTTATACATGATATATTTGGTAAATGAGTTGTTTTAAATTGTAAGCTCCATTATTTAACTATGAAATCATGGACACCTTTTTTGATGATCCTGTATTAAATGGAAATGTAGTAATCTGTATGCAAATATTTTTGATTGATAATTTATGCATTTTTCTGATTGTTCTAATTATTTAGAAAATACAGGATTACTATTTCACAATTGATATTAAATATCAGATTAATACTCTTAATAATTATATGTATGTTTGTTGGCTTCCTATTGCAATCAGTTGCAGCAAATTTTCTATTTTGTATATACCATATATACGCTATTTGTGTATAAGCCGAAGTTTTTTCTCAAAAAATAAATTCTGAAGTGGTGAGGTCGGCTTATACATGAATAAAAAAAAATCAACTTTTTTTGACTGGAGAAATTGAAATAATAAGCAAAACCATAATTTACTGAATGTCTCCTGAAAACCAGGAAGGAAATTTTGCAATAATTCATTTAATACAATATCAGGTAAAATTTTATCTTATTCCAAAGCTATTAAGTGCATTGTGCCACCAATTACAATCTACATCTTCATACCATAATCAGGTAGGTGATGCCGCACTGCCCGATACAACATGACGCAAAAACTCTCAACAATGAATCAAGAATCTTACCTAGAATTCATATTTTGGTGAAAAAATATATTTATATTTCATCATTATTAATTAAGAATTTTTTAATCCATTCACTAGTAATTGACGAATGCCTATTATATTTAACTAAAGTAGATTAAAAAGTAACTAAAATAATATTTAAAATGATGTGAAAATAATAATTACAATTATTTTTAGTACAGATTTTAAATAATCTATCAAAAAAGTTCATCGTAGGCAAAATCAAAACTTCAAAATCACATGCTTAATGTTTAGAAATCATGATGCAAATGTCATCCTAATGATGTATGACATCATCATTAGGATGATCTATTCATTTTAAAATTTGATCAAAGATTTTGATATGATAACTCATCTATATAGGGAAAACGAAACTTTGAACGGTCTCTCTTGGGAACTGTGTGACATAGACATTCTAATGGAATTTTTACTGTGATAATTTAATATGAAGTTTTTTATGGAAAGAAATCAGTTATTCAACAACAATAATAAAAAAAAATATTTTTATGTAAATTATCAAAATTTATTACTACTCGTTAACTTGATATTTTCTAAAGCTATATCATCCTAATGATAATGTTATATCATTACATAATCCTAATGATAATGTCATCGAAAATCAATCTTGCTTCAGAGTAAAGTAAAATTTTACTTTACCTGAAGTGATTGAATGCATTGCGCTGCCGACTCCAATCTCCGTTTATATAAGATGCTGCACTGCCTGATGTGCCATGATGCAGAAATTCTTAACAATAATCCAAGAATCTTATGCAGGCATGCTATACTGGATTGCTTTGGATTAAAGTAAAATTTTGCTTTTTAAATTGATAAACTGGTGTTTGTATTATAATAATTTATTTTATATATATATATATATATTTAAAATTTCAGTAAAATATTTATTTTGGCAAATGGTATTAATATATTGGTAATTAAAATCAAAGATCACATAATTCATCAGTTTCAAATTTTTATCGAATTTTAAGTGCTAAAGTCGGGATAAGTTTATACACAGATTTCACATTTTACCGATTTTTAAATTCTGAAGTTGGGTCAGCTTATACACGGACTGGCTTATATTCAAGTATATACAGTAGTTCTGATATTTTATCATTCAAAGTTTGTGAAATATTTTTAAAATTTGAGATTTGAAAATGATGGAAATGTTTAATATTTCTGATATTTTCTGCCACACAAACACTCCAACGAAATCATTTTGTAGGGAAACACAATTAGACATGATATCATATCAAACATTTTCAATAAAGTGTAGTAGGAGTTATGTCTGCTGTTTAGTGCTTATTTGATTGGTTATCTTTATAGTAGTAACAAAGCAGTAAAAATAGCATTATGCATGATCATATCCTGCTCACCATGCAGTTTTCTTTTTGTGACATTTTTCAACATTTTATTGTAAATTGATGCTTTGTCTAAATTCCCATATTTATTCTGATGATGAATTGGATTTTGAAAATTTTTTAAATTATAAAAAAATTATTAATTTATTTCAATGAATATCATATTATTCTAACACTTGAAAGCTGAGGATCAGCTTATATATGGTTTTCAAATTTTAAACATTAAAGTAAGTAATCAGCTTTATGTTAATCATATAGAGTATTGATAGCAGTGTCTTTTTTTTTTTTTTATAACAAAGTGTAGAGAATGTTCATAATTGGTTGAGCTAGTCTAGTAACAATCAATATGTTGATCTCTGCTGTGGACTCTGCCATCTGGTTTCTAGCTGTCATTAAATATACTGCTTATATCCAGGGAAACAGATGATACAAGCACAATATTCTTTTATGATGGCTTCTTTTGCTTTATTTTCTTTTTTCAAGGAAAGTTTGGCAATCATGTCCTTATCATCTCTCTTCCTATGAGTTGAGCTTCTCACTCCTGCCTCTTCAGTGTCAAAACTTCAATTATTCAACCTCTAAGTTTCATCCTGCCAACATCTTTCATCTGATAGTTTTCACCTTCACTTCTTGACATCACCTGAGTCATGTTATTCCCAAGTCTATTATAACATTACTTGTGTTTAATTGGCAATCAGCTCCTGCTTCTGAACTTTGAAGATTACCTTATCTCATCCTGTTCACTAATTCATTTAATGCTTACATTATTGTTGAAATGTGAGACATCTTTATTTAAGTAAAGTGTAAGATCACCCACAAATTTTTTTTTTAATTTGACAAACAAAGAAAATGAGTTAAGCAAATTCCTTTACAATGTCTTAGTATGGATTCCCACACTAACAGATGATTTAATTTATGATTCAGATAAAGAGAAGAGATAATAACTTTTATATTGATGATACAACTTGAATATAAGTGAAGTGCTATGAAGTATTTGGAATTACAGTTCAAAGAACAGCACTATAAGCAGTGTAAAAACATAAACTTTAATAGGCATTCTTGAATGCCTATTAAAGTTTATGTTTTTACACTGCTTATAGTATTGTTCTTTGAACTGTAGTAATAGAAGAAAGCAGTTTTGGTGTTTATTTTATGATAATTTGAAGTATTTAGAAATTCTGATAATACTGTATAATGGAATTTGAAGATTTTTAAATGATAAGTTTTGTATTATGTTGTTTTGAAAAATTTTACATTATATTAATTTTTTAATTTGAAGATTAGTTTTCATATGAAGGAAAGAGTGCAGAACATAAACTCAATAGTATTATATCAAGCTTTGCTGACAATGTAATTCATTTTCTAACTATTAAAATGTTAAAGTAGGAGAATAGGATTATATATAAAACACAAAAAACAAGCTTCAAAGCTGAACCGAAAACTTTTTATTTAAAGTACCTTTGGGTTAAAATCCAAAGCTACTTTAAATAAAAAGTGTTCAGTTCGGCTTTGAAGCTTGTTTTTTATGTTTTTATTTTGTTTCCCAAACCTGGTCTCTGTTTACTAAGGATTATATATGACTGTCTTACACACAAGTATATATGGTAAATCAAAACATGCTATATAATATGCATTACATATTGTATATTGCATCATCTTAAAGACAAACTATCAACAATAAAATGATGAAAGCAAATGATGAGTGAATGAATTTATACTAATAGCAGTTTTTTGTCAACTGTTATTAGTATGAATTTGAATACAAAAAAATACCCTGTAGTAAAATTAGTAGCAGTATTCACTTACTATAATTGCAAACTTTTGTACTTTGAAATAGCAATCTAAAGACTATCTGTATTCAATTCCGAATAATAATTGTTTAAAATCAAATTTATTAGGCAAAATATTTTCAGAATAAACTTCAATGCCTTCAAAACATATAGAAGATATTACAGTATCCAGAATAGAACATTAAAATATTTATGTTCAAGATAAATTTAAATTATTTGCAATAAAATAAACATATATAAAATAAATTAAAGTTTGCTTATAATATAACTTAAAACAGTACTTTCTGCAGTTGAGAATAATTGTAAACTTTTATGTAATATTAAAAAAGCTAACATTTTTAGTAGTTACTACCCTCTTCAGACTATACAATCAAACAATTTCAAACTTCCAACAGTTTACATACTGAATCGCAACATAATGTTGCTATGGTTACATGTTTTTAAGCAACAAGTTATTACATTCTTACATAAGTACTAAACTACATACACATAAATATGAGAAATAATAAATGAATCAAAATAAAAATAAAATAAAATTCATTTATTATTTCTCATATTTATGTATATGTAGTTTAGTACTTATATAAGAATGTAATAACTTGTTGCTTAAAAACATGTAACCATAATGACACTATGTTGTGATTCTGTATGTAAACTGTTGGAAGTTTGAAATTGTTTGATTGTATAGCCTGAAAAACGTAGTAACTACTGAAAATGTTAGCTTTTTTGATGTTAAATAAAAGTTTACGATTATTCTCAACTGCAGAAAGTGCTGTTTTAAGTAATATTATAAGTAAAAAATAAAGGCAGTTAAAGTTTGCTATATATCATCATATTACATGTTATAACACAATTAATAATTGGATAATAATTAAAAAAATATAAACTGTAATGCATTGACATAGACAAGATACATAGAGATTGATTACATTTTATTCATGGTATTTAATCAGGCTTTAGCGATGTTTTCAGACATTCTATCATTGATAAAATTTCCCATTCTCTCTCTTTTCATAATTTATAAAGTTTCTGCTATAAATCTATCTTCCTCTTGATACATTTCTCTAATAATTTTTGATCCTTCCCAGTTTATTTCTATATTAGACTCATAGAATTTTCTCGCAAAAGCAATTCTCATGTTCACTACTATGATATCATTCTTGTACTCATCAGTTCTTTCCTTCAGACCTTTTTATTACACCATTGTAGAATTCTTTTTTTATTAAGGTCCTTGTTATGGATTGGGACCGGTGTATTGTAGTTTTTTACAATTCATGCTTTTTACCTTTTTCATTTCTTAACAAGGTAAAAACTGGATGAACAGTTTTTACCTTGTTAAGAAATGTAGAATAACAAGGAATAAAGAAATGTGGAACAGCAACTGTGGAATAATAAGACAAAAATTGGGTGCACAGTTTTTACCTTGTTATCCCACAGTACCTTGTTGTTTCTACAATTTTTATCTTATGTTTGTCTGGATTATATTTTTTTTCTGTTTCTTAACTAATTTTTTAATTATTGTATACTTCATCATATGGTTTGGAATTGAAATATGTTGTTGCATATCATTTTCCAATTTTCCAGATCTGTATTGTGATTAACTTGTTTGCCATTTTTCTTAGCTCTATCCTTCTCAGCTTTCGCTTGTATTGACTTTATAAAAGATTTTGTGTAACTATGCTTTATTCCTGTCTCATATATTTTTTCAATCTAACCTTCCTTGCTTCTGATGTGTTGCAATGGGTAATACTTTTGAAGTATGGACAGAATGCTATCGTTTTGTATAAGAGAAGGTCATCAGACCATCTAGGAATTATTAACCTATTCACAGATGGTTTTTGGCAAATCAATGTGCTATAGAAAGTTTATTCTGCTTTTACCCACACATCTAAGTTATTATTTTCTCATTTTTCTGATTTAATTTTAAACGTAATAGTTTGCATGGAGTTTAATTTTAAAATTAGGCTATATGCTTTATCTATGAAGATGTTAATTAATTCCTCCACCTTGTCTTCTGCTTTCCATATTATCATAACATCACTGACATACCTTTTATAGAATTTTCAGCTATCTATAAAATTTTCAACTATTATCACTTCTTTATCTCTGATAACTAATTATGCTAGAATTACCTGCCATCAGACTACTGATGGGAACTTTTTTAGATTGCCAATAAAATTTATTTTTAAATGTAGAATATGAATTGTAGCATCAGATATGTTAAGTCTCTTAAAACATTTGCTATACTTTGCTATAATATTTGCTCCAACATGAAAGGCTTAATAATAAACATGCTGGCGATATCTCAATAGAGAGATACAGGCTTTAGAAGTCCATAGTTGCTAATCACTCTTGTTGCGTAGGTGATTGTCCATTAATTCTTTAAGGAACTTCTCTGTTGATATACATGTATAGCAGTAAGGTTGCATTTTACTCTGATACCAATTAACTAAAATTTTTTCAATATAATAGAGATTAGACTGTCTCTTTCTTACTATGGGTCTTACTGTTAGCGGAGCCTTGTGGATCTTAGTATATGCAAATAATCTGGGACAAGTCAGGTTATTAATTCTGTTTCCTTTCAAAAAAGATATAAAATCTTGTCTTTTACTAATGTTCTCTACTTTCTTTGCTAGTTTTTTGGTTTTGAAGGTGCTGAAGTTAGTTTTTTACTGAAAGTATTTTGCCTAATAAAGTTTGTTTCTATTCTATTATTATTTGTATTCAAGTTGTTATTACTGATTAGTATAACAAATTATAATAAAATTAACACTTAATAGATTTATTTTGAGTGTTCATTCATTGTTAGCTATTCCAAAATTTGACTGAATAATTTTGGATAAAAAATAAAATTAATGAGAAAATATATATTTTCATATACTGTATATATTTCCTAAAATTATATATCACTACTAAAATATTTTAAAATTTTTGATTTAAATGCTTGTAGCTAAGAGTTTTTGCTGTTAGAAAAAAAATGGTACCAATTACTGAATTTTTAGTACTGGTAACTAAAAAAAGAAATTAATTATAGTAAACAAAGGAAACTAATAATAATAGTAATATTAAAGCAGTAAGAATAAATGGCATCATAAAATATATAATATTTAGTTTTCTAAAAGTAATTGTTGATGAAAAAATTAAATGTCTGATTTGTATAATGGAAAATTGATTTTAAAAATGTGGAGACTAGTCTATATTAAAAACTCATTAGAAAGTAATTTTAATTATGTACAAATTATACAGTGAATTAAAAATATATACAAATGCATAAAATTTATCAAAGTATAGTATTTGGTATATTTATATAAATTGACATAGTGAATATTTCTAAAAGTTATACATCCAATTATTTGCAATCATAAAATCAAAGTTCTGACACTAAACAATGAAAATAACAGCACTATTAGCAGTAAAAATATTTAATAAACATTCAGAAAAACGTTTTCGGTATTGAAAATACAATCTTCAGTTGCAATCTACATTAATTAGAACAAGGAATCATTCTTACAGATTCTGTAAGAATGATTCCTTGTTCTAACTAATGTAGATCACAACTGAAGATGGTATTTTCAATACCGAAAACGTTTTTGTGAATGTTTATTAAATATTTTTACTGCTAATAGTGCTGTTATTTTCATCGTTTAGTGTTAATAGTGATAAGTAAGTCATAATACTTTTGGTTACATTTCAAAGTTCTGAATTTAATATTTCCAAAATTCTTTAAAAATTCTTCTATTATTGCTTTCTGTTTCTGAATATAAACATTTATTGAAAGAATATTTTTAAACATTACACTTTTACTTTTATGGAATGAAGATAGTTTATTATAAAAAATATACTAAAAAATTTTCAGATAAATTTTATATTTTATCTTTAGAACAAATTAAAATAAATATTGTTTTTATGATAAGACATAATAGAAGCCTATTTTAATTTAGCATTGATGTAGGATATTTATTTTAAAATGCAAAATATAAAATATTTAAAGATAAAATAAAAAGTAATGGATAATGAATAATCTCAGAAAGCACTTACTGATAGTTTTTTAATAAATTATCTTATTTCTAACAATAGTTTAAATGCAATATTTATAAACTTATAGAATTAATTTTATTTAATATAGCTGGATATTTTTAATAAAAAAAAATTTTTTTACTGTTTTAAAAATTTGAATATCTTTTAAATATTTAATCAAAAGTTTTTAAAAAACAATTAAAACTCTCTTATTTTATCCCAAGTTAATCAATATAATTTATAAAAAAACTCTTAATTTTCAGAATAAAATATGTTTTGACAGTATTATATTATAATGTAGTATTTATTATTATGCAAGAAGTCTATATTAAAATATTTTCTTAGATAAACAGTAAAGAATCTTCAGTACTGTATTTAAATATAATCATTGAAATTTATATTGATAAAATTTTAAAGCAGAAATTGGTACTTTACTTTTTAAATGATAAAATAAATAATTATTCATATTTAATTTTAAATAAAATATTATAATTCAGTGCATTTTGGTGAAATATTCATCTTTACATTCTTTAAAAATTGAAGCTAAAAACTCATCAAAAAGTGAAGAATGAAAAATATCAAAAAATTATTTAAATATTAATTATTTTATTTATTTAAATTTAATAACTTATGATTTACACAATACTTTATATTATCAAGTCAGTTCATAAATTTATATATATTTTTGAGGAATTTTAAAAGAAGATAGATAAAATACAATTAATTTTATTAATCAGTGATATATATTCCTTTATTATTAACAATTTGTCATAATCTTATTTGTAATTTATTTATTCCATCTGTGTAGAAGGCTTTGGTTTTAATGTGAAATAGTCTGACAATGTTGTTTTGATTTCATCTTTAGTATTGAATTTTTTTCCCAATAAAAAAATTCTGGAGACTTAGAAACAAGTAATAATCACTTTGACAATATATAGCAAGTATGATTTGGATGAGCCCTGAATTTTCAATTGAAGTTCTTAAATTTTTTTGTAGTGTTCTCTGCATAATGTGCAATTTAGTGTTATTTTGGTGGATCAAAATTTTTTCTGTTCACTAATCGGAAGTGTTTTTTAATAATGATTAAAAAACACTCCAATTAAGTTCTTAAATTCAAAAGGGAATGTTCTTAATTTAATCTGAAATGTTGTTAACAATAGATACAGTTGGTCCTCATTTGAAGTCAAGATTACATTCCAGAAAATCAGTATTAACTGAACCAGAAAAGCCCAATAAGATCAATGTTATAAATGTTCTAAGTCAGGGTTACAATGTAAATTTTAATTGGAAAATATTACATAGCAGTTATATCTTAAAATTTATGGTAAACAAAATTATTTTCTAATAAAAGACGTCTTAAAATTTACAGATATTATATGTGTGATTAGTTTTTTTAATATCGGTTCTCAATCAGTCACTAATAATGATATCATTCCTGTTACATTGTGGTGCCATTGTACATCCTATGTTGATTACATCCAATGAGGCAAGTCAGACCGTAGAGGAAGAGGATATTATTTGAGGATCCAAACTGGGCTTAGACTCTCAAATAATTTTTTCAAGATGAGATTTGATTCTAGGTCCTCTGATTGAAAAGTAAAATCATTTCTATTTGGTGAATCTGATTGATTGACTTATTGAATATAGTTTAATACAATTCTCTGAGAAAATATTATGTACGTGAACTAGCAATCATATGAAATCTGGTTGTCTGGTTTTCTATAACTACACTATAATCTTCCAACACATTTTCTTTTTCTTTTTTGTAGGAAATGTAAAAAAATAGGACTTTATGTAGGAAATTTAAGAAAATAGGACCTTATTCCATTCCACAGCCTTAAAAACTTTAATTTTTTACTTAATTAATTTATTTTTTGCTTACAATATAATTCCAAAATGATGTAAAGTGAGATTATGTTAAATGAGGACCTAATGTACCTCAAATTATCATTTGATTAGTTGCTAATATTTTAAAATGAATAATACTGCACATATCCCACCAAAAGATAAGAATATTTATTTGAATCGTTGTGATGTTTGAAACTGGGGCACTCAAACCAGCTCACTCTTCAACTTGATGTTTGACCTGGGAGTCAGCAATTGATAATTGTCAGATTGTCTTAGTCTATAAATGGGTGTCCTTGTTGTTTAATTCATGGCCAGGAGTTTCATAACAAAGTATTTCCAATAATGGTGTATTTTTCTAATGGATAATACTTATCAAGGGAGACAGAAACCAGTGTGAATTAAATTGTAATTATTTACATGATTTAATGAAAGTCTGTCCAAACAAAATAAATATTTATATTTACCAGACATTTTCCCACATTGGCATATCACAATCAGGATATCATAATTGCAAATATGCTTTATTTATTATTATTGTTTTTAATATAACTACCACTTTATTTTCATTAAAAGCTGTATATAATCTCAGTCTAGATTTACTGTCTCCCAACCAAATCCAAGTTTTTTGTATATTTCTCAGTGACTACGTATCTAATATCATTATATTCTTGATTCCAAAATATTAGATATATTTATGTATTAATGTGTGTAAATGAAGAGGGGGGGCACCATTTTCTAATGTTGCCTTATGTGACAAAATATCTAGATTTGGCACTGATGACTAGTAGAATTTTGGCTGAATATTCCTTCAAACCATACTATAGAACATATTACGAGAACACAGTTCCACAACACAAATAATAATAATAATACAAACAATAAAGAATACTATGATGATGAACAGTTTGTTGAAAAGATGATGATGCATGAGCAGTGTATGAGGATAGGTGAATTCTGATGAAGAGAATTGTCTACTTGAATTGACAAACAGATAATTTATACATATATGAATCTAGACTTGAGGCTATTCTGAGATTACAAATAATGTTTATAACATAACAATAAAAAACTTATGAATTTACATATTTTTATGATGAACTACATTGACAATCAAATGGCACACCGCTTTTGGGTCCATTTATCATCTTTTTTTATGCTACTTTCCAGCAGACATAGAGATGAGTTGCAATTTCAGTTAATTTTGTTAATAGTGATGGAGAATGATGGAAAACAATGTATATTGAGATTATTAAATAAACTATTATATTCTTAAAACTGTTATTTGTGTTATTGCTAAATTTGTGAAATCAGATATAATTGAATCCTCACATTCCTTCCCTTTTGAAATAATAAGAAATGTACAAATTTCCTATTCATTATCTATAATAATTTAACTTCAATAGTTTTTCACTGGCAATGTAATTTAGATTTGGGAGTATTCCAATGTTTCAGTAATTCTATTGTGACTGTTCTGCTTTAGCCCAGCAATATTGTTTGGTTGGAGTTACAATTCTTCTACTCATCCAATTGCCTACGTTTCTCATATAGTAATGCATTCCACTCAACTATATCAATAATTAAATTACTTGCGCAATTTTTTCAAACAAAATCTTTCCCCCAACAACAACATCACACCATACCCTTGTGAAGGATGGGTGGCACTCAAAGAAGGAAAAATAAAATAAAATGAGGGGAATACTCAAATGCTGCCATACATCTCTTTCTCTTTACATACTATTCTAGCTTCCTCTATATTCATTTTTTTCATATACATCCACCTCTTATAAACACTCTGAAATCTATATTTTCTCAGATATTCATCCACTTATTCTCTCCCACATTTACCCTCCACACATCTAACAGAGACTTGCTTTGTTAATTGTTCTTCATTCATTCATTCTACATGATCAAATCATTTCAAAGTTAACTTATTTACTGCATCTGTCATATCATTCTATATCTGTCCATTTCATTCTATATTGCTTTTGTATTTTGTCATTCAAGACACAATCATATTTCATCACTCCAGCTACACCTGTCAAGTATCTCATTTTCACTGCACTCAAATGCTTTCCATGCCTTTCATTCCATATCCAGGTCTTACTTCCGTACATCAATATTGGAAGAAGCATTCTCTGATATACAGCCATCATAATATTCTTTAACAAATTCTCATTCCTCCAAGTGCACTCATAACTTATGATCCAGCATTTACTCCTCTGATAATTTCATCATCAATGTGATCCTCTCTTCAAATATACTTCCTAAGTATACAAACTCATTCACCGGTTCCAGATTCACCATATTCAGTTCAATGTTACATCTTGTACATTCACACCTCCTCTTAAACATGAGTACTTTCATCTTCTCTGCATTTATTTTCATCTGTTTTCTCTGACATGTTTCATTACATTTTGCAAATAAGCATCTTCAAACCCTTTTCACTGTCAAGAGCGGAGACAGTGTCGTCGGCATATAACCAGCATCG
>WUQG02448680.1:0-13070 GCA_011317285.2 Androctonus mauritanicus | reverse complement strand
TTTTCAATTTATTTTCTTCGGCAATCTAGCTCAGATTCACTCTCGAAACCAATGTCGTCCTTCTGCAATAGTTTAGACATTCACCACCGGGTTCCTGAAGAATATAGAATAGTAATATCCAATGGCCACTTTACCGCTCTGGCTACTTTACCTGTTCTCCCCTACTTAAGAAGACAACCACCAGCTACTCCCTGTTCTTAGAAGTATGATGCAAATAATGAATTCAAAAAAGTTTATATATATATATATATACTTCTTAGAAGAAAGAAGCAAGTTACTTACTTCTTACTATTTCTTTCTACTTACTACTTATATATCAATATATACTTAGAAGACTTAGAAGTATATAACCTATACTTCTAAGAAGTAAGTTCTAAGTATATAAATATTTTTATATAGGCCTATATAATTATTTTTAGCAAAAAATTATCGTGGAAGATCAGTTTTTCTTCAATTTTTATAAAGCATATGGAACATGTTCGAGTCACCTCGATGTGTTAGGCAAAAATATCTTATAAAATCTTTCCTTTTTATGTAAATTCTTATATAAATATGAGTCAAAAGAATTTTGTATATATTTATATATATATATATATTAATATAATTCATATAATTTTAAATATATATACATATTTTTCTTTCTGTTTGATAACTTCATTATTGATAGTGCAGTTTCATTACGAAGATAAGAGCTGTGTAATTTGAATATAAAGCTACTAATTGGTATTAAAATCACTTTGTAAATTAATTGCACGTCGTGATTCTCAAGGCACTATACCATAAAATCCAAAATAGAAAGTTATTTATAGCGTTATGCAAATGCTTAGCATAGCGAAACTAAAACAAGATTACAGTTACCTCTATTAGTATCGTTACAGTTCGCATAAAAAATAATTCAAAATAAAAAAACAAATATGTTTATGTTAATGATGCGATTAAAATATTTGTGATGCTCTTAGTCACGTTGATAATACAGTATTGCTATTTTTAACATAGATATTAGGATATTTAAACAAGAAAAATTCTATATGTAGTTTACAAAAAACGCTTTTATATGTTTCATTAACATACAGCATCTTAATGTGAAGTTCTTCACTATATATTACGAAGATATAGAAAATACTAGAAAAAGTAGATAAAATACGACTATATAGAAAATATAAAGGAAAAAGAAGTTAAAGAAAAGATATGAATGAAGATGGAAAATGATATATCACGCAGATATAACTATTCGATAATAAAATGCTCGGAATCAAACAGAAATGACGACAAACAGTTGCGTGCATAAATGATCAATTCAAGGGGGTGGACTGAAAAACAATTGCGGAAAAATCGTAAAATTCCTCGTAATACTTAAACCCTTACATTTGTATTTAGAAAATGTCGTTTCAACAATATCATGTTCGAGTCAGTTGGTATTTCACAAAATTTCAATTTTATTTTATTATTTATTAGGAATTTTCGAATATATTTTCATATTCGTAGAGTGCACGTGCATTCCGTGCATCCTGCATATGCCATTGAGATCAAAGTCTTGATTTAAATCACCTTTTAATCGTTGAAAATTAATTAATATTGATAATTAAGTAGCAGTATATTCTCTATAATACAGTATAACTAAAGAAATATGACATATTTTTTTGGCAGATCTAATTATTTGATTACTCATTTTATCACTTCATTGTATCTATAAAGTCTCAATTAATAATGGCTTATTCAAGATGAGTAAATTCTGATGAACCGATTAATTCGCATTTGTTATAATAAATTAAATTTTAGTCAAACAGATCACTGATATCCTATGACACTTCTATTCAATGGAACAAAATATAGGATTCTAGTCAACCTCTTTTCTATTATAAAATATAAAATTAAGCAAAGATAGAATTTTATATGAAAATTTTGTTTAAATATGATAGACAAATGTAGTTGACTGATGTCGGTTCAGTTGTTGAGGTTGGTGACTCCGTTTTCAAGTGTATAGTTACATGTATTTGATTACTATTAATGAAAATTCTAGGTGATTTTGTTTGTAAACTCGCAATAAAAAGAGCATGATCTTTTTTACGCCCATCTCCAAATTAAAGTTACTGGAACTTAATTTAATTTTGCCAAAAAATAAAATAAAAATATATCAGTTTGGTACGTAATTTTATCCTCTAATAATTCTTTATACTATAATTAAGTTGAAAATTTACTCTTATATGAAAATTATTAAATTCTTTAATGTCAGAATGCTTGCATGAAAATATTAATCTGTTAAAATGTGCTCATAGCCGAATTATTTAAGATTTAAGGCTTTTAGATATTAAAACATTAAAATTTTAAGGATCATTCGTATTTATCTAAAGTTTAGATGTATTAATTTTGAAGATTCAAGTGTAATACAATTAAAGAATGGAAGCTGTTCGATACTTGAATGATTACTGTTCAATATACTAAAATATTAAACTTTGAAAATATTTGTTACATGTATTACTCTAGGTCATATAATCACTTTAAAAGATTTTTTAGGTTTTTTTTTTTTTACTAGGGTGATGTTTTACAATTGCTTTTTTCCATTTGTTTGATAAACCATTTCAAAATCCTGCAAAGCATTCGCATTTTAGAGGATTGTTTCCTTTTTATCTGAAGGTTGATCTATTGAGTGATTACTGACTTTTAAATCTTGTTATGTTCCATTTATAAGATATATTCATTATAAATTTTAAAAAATTCCATATCTTCAAAATTCTCTGATACAGATGGAAAGTATTATCCTCATTTGAAAAGTTCTTTTATAGCTATGATGCCATTTCATCATCGTTTAAAATATTTTATTTAGCTGTTTAACATAAGATGATTTAGAAAATAATTGCATGTTTTTAATTATTATATTGAATAATAATGCATCTTTAAATGATTTATGCAGATATAGTTATCTATTTATTCATTAATAATTTGTTCTATGGCTAATAAGTCGTAAAATTAATTTAATTTTCATGTTTTAATTATGGTTTTTCACGAGTAAAAAAAAATTAAGCAGGAAATATTACCGTTTTCAGAATTCATATTAATTCAGATTTCAAAAATTTTTATATCTGTATGTTTACACGCCATTTTCGTCGGATTAAACTATTTGAATGGCATTTAAATATACTGTATAGATACAAATATAATTTATATGAAAATATGTCATATATCAGTGTAGTGAGGGAAAATTAATGTGTCCCTAGATAATTTTTTTCTTGTGTGGTTCTACGCTGCTTTCCATACTTTTATATACTTAGATATGTTTATAAAGATTTTGATTTATCAAGGAGATCACTATGAACATAATCTCTAAGAACATTTTCTTAAATTCGCTGAAATTCTTTACAGAACAGTTAAATTCAATGAATCGGTTATTATGATCTATCCTTTATTCTATTTTACATCTTTTTGAAATTTAAAAATTATCAAAATCGGATAGTTGAAATTTTCAACAAACATGATCCTCTGTTGGGTATCAATAATATATACGAATTTCATCCAAGTAGGATAATATTTGCTAGAGATATTGCTTCAAAATAGGCAAGTATGTTTTCTCTTAATACATCATTCTAGACTTTCATCTTGAAGATCTAGATTCGATTCTTGGACTCACATTTCCTTATTTTCAAGAACGGTTCAGGCTCTGTTGAATCTCATATTCATCATTCAATAGACTTTACCAATGTATTGAATGTTTAACCATACAGGTACTAATTAGTATCTGTATGATTGAACATTCGCCTATCACAGGATTTTGGATCCAGTTCCTGGTCCCATATTTCCAGATATTTTTTTAGCTTAGTAGTGTATGAACCGACTCGTTGAATTCCATTCTTCGTTTGACATTTGATCCCATTAGGTTATAGTTGGTCCACTGTAAGCACTTCATTATCCCCGCTGCTTAATAATAGACGAGGATGGAAGTGACATAAAACTCAGAAAAATAAAATCTTATAATTGATGTTAGAGCAGCCTGTGGTAGGCTCGGAAATGATCATTGCCATAGTTTATCTTTCGTGCAATTCGACGGTATGATTGAATAAACCTAAACCTTAATACGTCAGTAATATTGATCTCATATCGATCACTTTCAGTAGACTTGCTTCTCTAATGGATCACAATACATAATATTATACGAGTTTTATTCAAATCGGATCATATTTTTGCGAGTTATCGTGCTGACGGACTGATAAACCGATGAACAGGCCTAATTAATATAACCTAGTCCATTTTGGAATGGAAAAGGTTAATTAAAAATGCCATTATAATCGTATATATAGTTACACAATAAACAGTTATGACGAAAACAGTATACTGTATGTTAAATCAATACAAAAAAATTATGGTTAATAATTATGATCCTATATAAAATATGTATATAAATTTGAAAACAGATATAATTTATAAATGTTAGAACTTAGATAACTTAATGCAATATAAATAAAATAATTTTAACAATGGTAATTTTGAAACTCACTTTAAATTAAGCGGATTTATTCATCCGCAGCGAACATTTTTATCATTTTTCACAAATATATTATCCAATTTAGAAGCAGTTCTCTTGGCAGGCAAAAATCTCTCGCAGATATTCGTGAAGAAAAGTTTCTCCCAATCTAATTTATTCCTGGGATAGCGATAAAACATTTCTGTTTTATTAGAAATATGTCTGATTATATTTTTCCTGTTTTTGAACAATATACGTAGCCAACTCGCATCGTTCGGATCGATTTGAATGCAAGTCATATTATCGAATTATAAATCTATTAACTCCAATGTAAAATGTATATAAAACGTTTTTATAACATTACGAAACAATTTTAATATAAAATAGTGTTTGGAATTTATCTAAATATATGATAAAAAGAGTTTTAAAACGCGAAGTTAATCTTTTCGTCCTGAAGAAAAGCAAACCATCAAGACAGAAATGAAGACTGTGTTAAGCAAAAAACAAAAAAATAAATCTAGTTAATCGTCTTGATTAAACGTGACAAGAATCACTGTTTAGACTTGAAATATATATTTTTTTGTCACGCTTACTAATTAAAATTAACAGAACTTCCTTAAATACGACGACAATATCCACAAATCGCATATATATGTGTGTTAAGAGCATTAATTTTATTATTTTGAGGAAAATTTGAAGTTATAGTATTTCAATAAATTTTTTTTGGCTAAATTCGGAATATCGCATGACCTCTATAAAAAAAAATCTACTTTTTTGTCGATATTCTAGTAGAACCTAATATCCACGAAGTTGATATCCTAGTAGAAGCTAATCGAGATTCGACAGGAAACACATACAAACACAGCACAGAAATACAGGAAAAATTCCCACGAGAATTTTTTTTATATCTTGTTGAAAAATGGTCGTTTCGATAACGTTCCATTGGGGAGAAAAAAAGAAGTACTCTTGTATTGGAAAGACAGGACGTTGACCCATCTGTCACGACACAATTCAAAAATCCGGAACCTCCTCATGCGGGCGAATTTTTTTTTTTTTTTTTTAATCTTCGAAATTAAATAAAAATCAAAAAATTTAATCTCATTGTTAAATATAGTAGGTATCATTAAATTTTTAAAGTTATTTATTCACCCAGTAGAATAAGTTTTACGTCGCCATTTTTTTTTTTTGTTTTTTTAATTTTTATTCTACTTTAATAATTAAAATAATAATGAAAATAAAATCTTGTTTATTTTGTTCCAATAAATATTAACTTATAAAAAAAAAAAATTATTTTTTTTTATTTAGTTTTCGATCAATCATATTTATTTTTTATTTCTTTATTATTTTAATTTTTTCTAATATGTAAAATATTTACAATACCACGATGAAAATATTCGTTGATAAATGAATGCATAAAATTTTAATCGGAATTCAAAGTTTAAAAATATTAAAAACATAAAAATTAAAATAAAAATAAAAAATGAAGGAAAGGTTTCGTTTAGATAAGTAAATTATAGAAGAAAGGAAAGATTTTTATTGAAATTCTAAAAAAAAAATGCCTAAAATTTCCCTACCGCGTAAAACTTCAAAAATTGTTTGCGGATTATAGAGATTCTTGAAATTTTTGAATGTAAAAATTCCTTAAAATTTTTCTTCCTATTTAAAGTGTGGGAAGTGCTAGTTTAAGAGAAATGTCAGAATTTAGCAATTTTATAATTTTTTGTTTTTTTTTTTTTTTAAGAAATTATTGAATTTAAAAAGAATTTTATTATGTTTTAGTATATTTTATATAATACGGTATTTACATGTAAATGGCAATTTTATTTAAAGAAAATAATCTTTTAGCTTTCATAACAAATTTCGAGAAAATTTTATTTTGTAGTTTAAAGAGAGAATAAATTAGCAAAATGCTAGTTTAAATGCTAATTAACGATTCGGGAAAAGTTGCTTAAACTTGAATGAATAATAAAACAAATTTTCGCAAACTTTTAGAATATTTACTTTCCTCATTTGGGACGGAAAAATAAATTAAACATCAAATTTTCTTATTTTTAAGTCTTATAAAGTTAAATTTTAAAAACTTGAATGGCCATATTGGTCCATTAATTAAAATCGAATAAATCTAAATAAATTCCAAATTAATTATTGACAAAACGATTTCGGATAAAATCGCGATTAATCATTAGAAAAATCTATAAATCGATTCGACTCTAAAATTAAACCCATTAAAAACCAAAATCGATTGCTAACCTCTTCTATGTTTTAAAATTTAAACAACTATTTATATATATATTTTTTTTTATTAATTTAAAAATTGAAAGACTGATACCGAATAAATAATTTATGAATGAAAAATTAATATTAATATTATTATAATTCATAACTGTGAAAATAATATAGTAACTTGATAAATAATTTAGTAATTACTATAAAATTTATTTTCATTAATTTTTAATTGAGTTTAGTCTTCAATTATTTATCGCTTGTTATCGGAAGTAAAACAGAAAATACCCGGGATTAAAATTCCAAATATCTTTGTTCTAATGAGAATTGCTGCTTCATTAGTCTTTTTTAATTAGTCAGCTGATCGGACGGCCAATCACGTGATACAAAACACTCCCAATTTAATAAAACCTTCCTGATCATTTTGAGAATTTTTAATAATAAATTAAATTTTACGCATAAATATTACAGCAACATATGATTTCTAGATTTAAAATTTTAAATTCTCCAGTCAGATTTCTTGTAAATTTTTAAGACGATCTCCTGATGATTTGTTGTTATTATTTTAAAGATTTAATATTTAAATACTGACGTCACTTGATGTCATAATGAGTGAATTTAAATCGCTCATTGTGACATAAAGTGACGTCATAATGAGTGATTCAAATTCATATTCGAATTGACCAATTGTGTGTTTCGTGCATTAGAATATCGATAATGAAATGACCAATCGTGTCTCATAATATATATATATATATACAGAATATTGAATTTTTAAATATAGTAGACTCCCTCTTATCCGGTTTCGCTTTAACCGGCATTTTCGTCGAGATTATTCTGTGAATCTTTTTTCTGGTATCATGGGCACATTAGAAAAGTAAAACTAACTAAAAGTTTCTTGGAAAGAGTACAGTGCACTGTATTAATATAATTATTATGAGAAAATGGCGTGTTTTGTTTCTAAAGCGAATTTAATTCACAAAGAGCAGATCAAAATTCGGTAATCTTCATGTTCAACAAACATTTACTTACAAGTTAGATAAAAATACAAATATATATATGTTACATATAAATGTTTAAATATTTATATGCGTATATGCATTTTTTATTTTAACTTACAACCTATAAATCATGTTTTCGGTCATTCATTTATCCGGCCTGAGTTTGGTCCCACAGGAGTCGATTAATCAGGAGTATATTGTATAGTAAAATCCCTGCTTTATGCAGTTCTAGTGCTTGAATAGTTTCATCGACTCCGTGCTATGCTTGATTAACTTTTAACTTCGTATCAATTTAGAAATATATACCGAATTCGTAAGTGTAATTATATTTGAAATTTTCATCATCTATTTATTTCATTGTATTGTTTATACAACACTATATAATTATTTTATTGTCATGATATATGAACCAATCTCATTTAATCTAATATTATCTATTGTAATAATATTTAACTTACCTTTCATATATCTTTTAAACTGAATTATATATTTATTTCTTAAAATTTAACATAGTTTTTGCAAATGTTTATTTTTATATACCACTGGCAAATATTGTGAAGTGATGCAACATCTTGTGCAACACATTGTGTCGTACGTCTTATCAGAATTTTTATCCATATTTTAATGAAACCGAAATCTATAGATATATAGTTTTAAAAAAATGTTAAATTTTTTATTCATTTAAAGAAAAGAATAATTAATAAAAAATGATAAACTACATATTTATCAATACTAATGCACTGACATATCAGATAATACAACTGATCTAATTAATGGATGAAATGAACATCTCCGGACTGAATCTGGAATCCCCTGAAAATATCGATTAATAGAATTTTCTCTTCCAAAGCTTTTATGCATGATTATTGATCTAATATAGGATTTTAAGATAAAATCGTTTGTTTTATTTATCATTTAAAGCATTTTATTACATGAACATTATATAAACATTGCTATAAACGCTATTTACTATTAAGTTATTAAATTCTTTAATAACTTAATACTGAATAGCCAGTTTGATAAATTCTTATAAATCAATTTTAAATTTAATTTGTTTGGCAAATATTTATAAATAAATCTTTTTTTTTTTTTTTTTCTTTTTACTTAAATTTGCTGTTCAGGAATGTCCGACGGGATTTTATTATTTAATTAAAAAGGTTGCAAATTTTAATATAATTAAATATTTTCTAGTTTAAATAAATTCAAAACGATATTATTATAAGCTTCGATCAATTTTTAAAAACGGATTTTTTTTTATCTGTCAATATTTACATATTATTGTATTATAATGTTTTATTAATACCTCCCGCTACATTGATTTACTCCACCACAACGTCGTAAAATCGACGATATAGCAAACTGACTTTGTTTTACTGGCCAGACGTATCCCATATATGTTAGTAAGTATGATGACCAGATCTAAATAATTAATAAAAAAAAGGGGTATAGTATCCCAATATGCATTATTATACCACTCGATCTCACTAATTCAGTGTCTCAATTGTCTCCAGATGATTGTCTCTAACAACGTACCATTAGCAGCAGTCTATCCAGTATATACATAGATGGTTGATTAATAACATATTCAATTTTTGAATATTTAAATATAATATTTATGTAATTATTTTTTATGAGAAATTTCTGATTGAGATTCTTAAAATTATTTTAAATCTCTAAATATATTTAAATTAAATATATTACTTACCTTTATTATGATTTTGATAATGGTAAAGGTGGTTAGCCAATCGAACGGATTGCCATTGTCTCTAGTAAAAGAATTTTAATGAAATTCTCCTTTGTGTTTAATCAGACTTATAAAGTGGAATTTTTGAATTTATAAATAGGAAAAATTCTCATTTACATAATATGAATAGAAATTAATTCGCGAGAAAACTTTTGTAAATTTTAAATACGAGAGAGGGATGGTTATTGTACAGTATTATTAATTAATCAGGAAAATGTTTTTTTTTCTTGTTTTTTAAAGCAATTTTTGTGTTAAAATAAAATCGTATGAGTTCGAAAACATTGTTTTTTTTTTTTTTTTTTTTACCTATCTTTCATACTTTAAAATGAAAGCATATAAATAATCTTATTATCTAACAAGACTAATCTTATCTTTGCAGGAAGTAAATCCCTTTTACATCAGCTTAGATGCAAGTGCAACTAATTTAGCAGATGCAACGTACAATTTTCTTAATACGAGTAAGTGGTACAACACGGCTTTGTTGACAGACTACAATGTTTTTTCACTAAGTATAGCTCATCGTCTTAAGTTGCTGACTTCTTCTCGGAATCGTTTAAAAGTTCTTTATCTTCGAACAGACGATGGCCAACGTCTGTTTGATCAACTGAGTGCTTTGAGGAATAGCGAGGTGCGTGTTATAATTTTGTCCTGTGATAGTTTCACCGCTTACAAAGTCTTCCAAGAAGCTGCAAAGTTAGCCATGCTGGACGGACAATGGATATGGATTTTATTAGAACATTCTGTGACTTACAGTCAAGTGTATCCTTCTGGTTTGTTGGGTATTAAGTTACGTCACGTGAACGTAGAAGAGAACATATTTAGACTGGTTGCTAATCTGTTAACGATGGCTTTTAAAAATGTCGATATTGTTAGATGGTATGAGAGGTTTAAAAATCATATAAGCGAGATAAACTGCAACGAGACATTTTCTGATGAAAGGAAAAAATTTTCGTCCATTCTTTACGGGTAAGTTCGTTTATGTTTATTATTACTACCCGAGTGACGTGATTAACATATATTTTTTATTTTTATTTTTTTCTAAATTCTTGTTTTGCTGAAACATTAGCAAAAATCAATTTTTTTTTATTATTAACTTTATGTTAGAAGTTAAATAATAAAATGGGTTATTGCGAACGTTATATCACCATTTTTATGTTATTTATTTTTGTACTGACTTGTGAGAGGTAAACAAAAGCAATAATCACGATGGGATAGTAAACTGCAGACATATGGAACATACAACTTATGGACTACAACATTTTTCTAGCCACTTTAATATTTTACTTATTTTTACAAAATTTTTGATATTTACAAAAATATATCATTCCACTCTGCCACACGGCAGACAGTCTACAATATAAACTCGATTAACCGGAATCGAAAATTGTCTAGTATAAATAATTTAAAATTATAATAAACTTTTACATTAAATTTCTAAGTGGATAAAACACGATATGATGGTATTATTCAATGGCTTAATCAAGATAAATTCGTCAAAAAAAATATATATATATATATACAGTAAACTCCCGCATAACGCGCTCTCCTATAACGCGATGAAAAAATTGCGACTAATACTCATACAACGCTATAAACAGTTCCGTATAACGCGTAGAATAAATTTTTTTAACGTTACTTATCCGTTATTTAGGCCTATAATATCCGTTGATTGTAATGAAAACCAAACGATGTTAACAATTTTTCCGTCGGGTGATACGAATCCGCATTTTTGAAGCCCGTGTTATATGAGGTCTACTTGTATATAATATATATATATTTTTTAATTCAGTTGCCTGTATTCTATTTTTGTTTTTCTTTTATTAAAAGAAACCTTCTTTAAAACAAGTTAATTAACACTCTTCACACAATGAAATCGTATTTGAAACTAACGCATATCTCATTAGCAATATGCGGTCAATGCCGGAACTCAAGACACAAGTTTAAACTTGTATAAAATCGTCTGATAATGCATGTCTCGTATTACGCGATTTCCTATAAAGCGGAACGTATCCCCGCTTTATTCGGAAGTCCACTGTATATAAAATCAAATTTATCTAAAGTTTTAATTTCTTCATAACGATCTTGATTTAAATGTAATTTTAATATTTTTTTAGATTAAAAAATATATATAAGTTTATATATTAATAAAAACAAACTAAAATTTTTCTCGAATTAAAAAACAAAATTTGCATTTTAGATATATTTTTTTTTTTAAATATTTTTACCAGTTTGTATAATAAAAAGAAGTAAAAATTTCAAATATTATACAGACTTAAGATGTATTTTATTTTTTTTTTTTATGTAAAATTAAATACAAAAACATTCTCTAAATATATATATTTTTAATTTACGAAATACTAATTTAAAAGTTATTTATATTTATTTTGTTCTTTTATAAAATATCTGGAAGGAATCCAAAGAATAACATCTCTCTTTTAAAATCTACTTAAAATAATTTTTTTTTTTTTTCCTACTAGCTCTTATACGAAACTCATTAAAGAGAAATGCAAAAGGATTCTTACAATTGTTTATATCGCTGTTAATTGCTCTTTAGTTGGGGAAAAAAGGAACCGTATTAGCTTAATTAAACTAAATCATTCTTAAAACGCTTTCGTTTAAAATCTGTACTCATTCAATTTACTGTAAGTTTAAACCTAATTTATTTTATAAACGAACTTAATTATCGCTGTGAAGACGTAAATAATAGGTTGAAAAATAATTTCTTTAGATAAATTTTCAACATAATGTGATACAAATATGAAATTTAGTAGTAATTAACAACGTCATAATAAAAAATTAAAATAAAATTTTTTATTATATATCAGTTTTAGCAGTAGGGGGCGCCCTGATGTACAAACTTGGTTGTAAATAAATAAACATAATATTTTATATAATAAAAAAAAATAATAATAATAATAATTTTAATAATAAATATAATTAATTTTATTGAAATTTCTGAAATACAGGTATCTCTTCTATAACACGGTTTCGCTGCAACACGATTAGAAAATTGCGGAAACGCTTATATAAGACTGTACTTCTGCCACACGGTTTTTACTTTATACATTTAGAAAATTACGTTTACTCTCTTACAGCATAAAATATTTTCATTAATTTTCTTGTAAATCTACACTACAGACACACAATTCACAAACAAAATGCAATCGTTGAGAAAATACTTCGTTAAAATTAATCATAAACGTAATTTCGCTAGTTTGTTGTGAGAGCAGGGCCGGATCATCGCATAAACAAATGTCTACCGCCAGGTTTTTTGAAGGGCCCGGTCAAACTGTCTATTTTGAAAAGATTTGTAAATAAGATAGTTTACTTTACTGTTGGATAACTGCATATAATAAACAAATAAACAAAAATATGTTGCATTTTATATGGTTATTGTGAATTCTAAAATTTTTTGTTTGCTCTATTTCTCGTGGGAGAGGGAGGGGGCCCGATAAGAAGAAAATGTCTAAGGCCCCAAAGTGGGTTAATCCGGCCCTGGGTGAAAGGGATGATACGCAATCTATTTTTGATTTCGATTCGAAATTGAGTTAATTGTCGACCATTGAGTGTTTTGTGTTCCAAACATTCAGTTCTTGGATAAAAAGTAAGTTTTTATTCTTCAATAGAAGAATGTGAAATAGAAAAA